>CAUYQG010171286.1:0-29444 GCA_963574415.1 Tarsius wallacei | reverse complement strand
CTGTAATCCCTCGCTTGGGGAGGCTGAGGTGAGTGGATTGCCTGAGCCCGCGGGTTCGAGACCCGCCTGGGCAACTTGGCGAGACCTCATCTCTACCATAAATCAAAAAATCAGCTGGGCATGGTAGCGTGTGCCTGTAATTCCGGCTACTCGGAAGGCTGAGGCGGAAGGATCGCTGGAGCCCAGTGGGTCGAGGCTGCAGTGGCTGGGAGCGGCCACCGCACTCCAGTCTGGGTGACAGAGTGAGACTCCAACTCAAAAAAAAAAAAAAAGAAAATGACTTCTTTTGATGAGGGTATAGACTGAATATTCCTTATCTGAAAGATTTTTGGGACCAGAAGCATTTGGGACTGAAAATGTAAAATCTGAAATGCCCAGTGAGCATTTCCTTTGAGCATGATGTTGGCACCCAAAAAGTTTTAGGTTTTGGATTTTCAGATTTGGGATGCTCAAAGTGTATTAGTTTAGGTGTAAAAAAGATGCTTAAGAAACACAACCTATTTCAATGAACTCATATGTTATTATCTAGGATCAAATGTATCCCGAGTATAGTCACTGTCAGTAATTAGGGAAACTATAGAAAATATAAGAAGTACCAAAAGATTGGGGAATGGGCAAACATTTTAAAGAGTAAATTCTGGGAAGCTGGACAACCCTTAATGGTACTAGATAATGTTGTTAGCAGTTAGGAGAAAATGTGTAGTGGGCAGCTTTTTCCTAAGTTCCTAAGAATAAGTCATGCCAAATTAGTCTCATTCCTTTCTTTTGGTACAAATGAGGGGATTCTAAGACATAATTAACCCTTTGCACTCAGAGACATCTTGCGGATCACCTCCCCACAACTCGACTGTATTTTTTCACAAAATAGTGAAAAATGAATCACTTCATATTAAATAGAATAGCATTGGAACCAATTATTTTATTGTAATGATTGTTTGGCTTATAATGGAATTTCTGACATTGAACTTATTTATGACCAAAAAATCAATTTTATATCATATTTTTCTAACGTGTGGTAATGTGTGAAATAGTCACTGACATGCACTGCAGATTCATTGATACATGTTGTGCAATGGTAACTTGTTGGACATCTTCCATCTGGTGTTTTTCTATTTGAGCAGACAGTGCAGTCTCGTTTTCTTCCTCCCACATTAATAATAGGCAATTTATTGTCCAGTCTGTGCACCACTGTGAAAGCACTTCATTCATTCTCTTTCTATGTAACACCAACTGTTTTTAAATGTATGTGTCAGTATATATTCCATCTCTTTATTTGCTTTTTCATGCAGTTTGAATGGAAAACTTCAAGGAAACATGCATTTTTGAACAATTTGCACTGGCATACATAAATTTGTCCTGAGTAATCACCAGCAATCTCTTTATGTCCCCTGGGAGGGGACATCCGAGTTGTTTCCTGGATTTACAACGTTCCCCTCAGAGTGGACATCTGAGTGCAAAGTGTCTTGCTTTCAGCACAATTTCGATTTGACAAGATTTTCCACACTTTTTTTTAAGGTGGTGACAGCATTATGGAGAGAATGGGGGCTTGTGACAAGCTGATCAGGTAAACCTGGAATCTCCACCCTGAGGAGAGTCTTGTGGATATGTGTATGCGTATTATGAACCATTATAAAATAAACAAGTTAATGATATAAATTTCATTATTTCTCAGAAACCACACATGCAGGACTTGCTGTAGATTTACTATTATTTATTTCAGGTGTTGAGGAGTTTTCTCTGGTTTCATAAGCCCTTGGGTGGGAGGAGCTCTGGCAGCCAAACAGAGGGGGACCTACTTTGTTCATCCCCCAAAGAAATGCCCTACCCTGCTCATGGGTGGAGCTCTGGTGGCAACTGGGGAGACTGGTGGGGGGCATGGGCAGACACTGGCTCCTGTGATGCAGTCATGGCCCCTTAGACGTGTTTCTAAGGTTCTGAGTTTTTTGACAGCTTACTCTGTGTGGAGAGTGGTCTGCCTTGTGCGTTTGAGCAGGTGCATCCAGAATAGTATTCTCTTGTAAGTGATGACACACCTCCTGCTGTGGCCTCCCCTTTCCCTTGGGTGGTGTCCTGACAGGAGCGGCACATGGATCTGCTCTCTCCACTCTCCCCTCACTTGCCTGGGCAGACCATGCCCCTCCAACTCTGCTCCAGAAGCCCTGGCAGTCTTGACAAGGGCACTGTTACTGTCCGCTTCTCCTGCCTTTGTCCTGTTTTATAACTGGCATCCAACCAGTCAGTGGTGGTTTCCTGATTGACCGGTGGGGAACACCATCTGGGTGTGAGATGAGACAGACAGAACCCAAAAGCTCTCAGCTCTGGCCAGCTAAGATCAGCAATCCCCGGCTACCACTCCCTTTTCCTCCCTCTCTCCACACTTGTCTGGCTGGGCGCTCCTGCGACTGCCTCCTGGTGTATAACCAGTACCCAGATGGTGCCCTGCTGTCTGATGAGGTAGGAGGTGAGGTGGGGATCATCTGCATATCCCCTCTCCTCTGGTGCCAGACAGCGCATTAGTGAACTCATGACTGTCAAAATGGAATGGGGGGCATCATGGGAAGAGTCTGCAGCTGTCTGTCAAAGCAAAGGGGCATTGCTATCCTGGTGACAGCCATATCAAACAAAAGATTGTGCCAATTCGTTTGTTTAAACAAATGATTTGAAGATTATTAGTGATGGATGAATAATTTGTGCTACTTTTGTCACTTGATAAAGTTTTATGTTTATTTAAAGAATAGTTACTTTGTTAATTTGCACATTGATTTATGTATTCATTAAGGTATGTGTTATATATATTTAGTAACATCCCACTTTTTGAATATCCCATTGTGTCTTGGGACTTGCAGTTTCACTCAGCATTGTTTCTAAGATTTATCCATGTTCATGCATGGTTCATTTTACCGTGTATGGTATTCCATTATATACATACGCACAGTTTACCCATTCTCTTGTTGATGGGCATTTAGGCTAGTACTTGAATTTTGTGAGTAAAAACAGTGCTGCTTATCCGTGTGCTCATGCTTGCTGACGTGAGTTTCTCTAAAATCTGTAACTAAAATTGGAATTGTTATGGATTATGTTAATTTTATATTCTAAAAGAGTGCCATAGCTGGGCTCAGTGGCTCAGTCTGTAATCCCAGCACTTTAGGAGGCCGAAACGAATGGATTGCCTGAGGCTGCGGGTTCGAGACCAGCCTGGGCAACTTGGCAAGACCTCGTTTCTACAATAAATAAAAAATTAGCTGGGTGTGGTAGCGCACACCTGTAGTTCCGGCTGCTTGGAAGGCTGAGGCAGAAGGATTGCTGGAGCCCAGCAGGTTGACGCTGAAGTGGCCGTGAGTGTGCTACTGCACTCCAGCCTGGGTGACGGAGTGAGACTCCAACTAAAAAAAAAAAAGGAGTGCCACATCTTCCTCCCAGAGTTATTGTAACATTTTTATACTCCTACACGCATTATTAAGGTTTACTCACGATCTGCATCCTGGCTAGCACTTAGGTGTCACACTCCAATTTTTATCAGTTCAGAGGATATAAGAGCATTTCCTTGTGGGCTTACCTTGTGTTATCCTGATTGTTGATACTGGGCATCTTTTTATGTTTACTTTGTTTCCCTTTCTTGGAAAAGCCCATGTTTGTCTTCATCCTGTTTTGGAGGAGCTTGGTTGCCCTTCCATCTCTATTCGTGTGAGTTATTTATGTATTGAGGATGCTAATTGTGTTAGTCGACTCTTACTGTGTAACATAGATGGCTGATTTTGGCTCAGTTTCTCATGAGGTTTCTCGAGGCTTTGACAGGCTGGAGAGCCCACTTCGAAGGTTATCTGTGTGGTTGTTGGCAGGCCTCAGATCCTTCCTGCTGTTGGCCAAACGGCTCAGTTCCTTGCCACATGGCCCTCTCCATGGGTTGCTCCCAAGGTGGGATCTTGCTTCCCCAGAGTGAGTGATCCAGGACTCAGGATGGAAGCTGCAGCCTTTCTATGGCCTGATTTCAGACGTGGCATGCCTTTACTTCTGCACAGACCAGCCCTGTATGGTGTAGGGAAGCAACACAAGGGTGGACCCCCAGGAGGAAGGGGACACTGGAGCCATCCTGGAGGCTGCCCACCACACTAATCCTTTGTCAGTTTTATGTGTTGCTCACATCTCTTTTTTGTTTTGAATAGAAGTTCTTCATTTTAATGCAGATTTATCAATATTTCATAATTAATTTTTTCTAATTTAAGAAATTCTTACTTGAGTCAAAGTATAAAAGACAATTTTGGACTGTCTCCTACACCAGAAGGCTTACGTTTTTCATACTACTTTGCCTTTCACATGTAGATTCTTAATTCATCTAGATTTTATTTTTGTGTATGAGGAAAGGACCACTTACCCCCTTCATTCGTTTAACCAATTGTTTAAGAATTATTTATTTTTAAAGTCATCCTTTCCCCCCCCGATCAGCAGTATTACGCATCATATATTAATTTTCTAATGATAGTGTTATTATTGTGGTTTAATAATGTGTCTTTTAGATCTGGTAGGCACCACCAACTGGGACCACTGTAAATCAATTTCTTGGTTTTTGATTTTTTTTACTCTAGACCTAGAGGACAGGCCTGTGATTGCAAATCCTCATGCATTCATTATACCTTCTTCCTGGAGCTGATGTGAAGACAGGCATGTTTCCTGGCAAGTGCCCGTTGCTGGCAGGTGGTTTGTTTTCCCAGCCTGTTAACAAGGGCCCTTTAAGGATTCCCACCCACTGGAGGCATTTCATGTTCCGCTCCCCCAAGACAGAGTTCGTTCCTTGAGCTGGCGTTACTGTTTGCTTCTAGGTCTACCCAAATTTCTGTTTTCATATGGAGTCAATTTAAATTTGCTGTACCTGTTTCAGGTGACATGGGGAGGGGAGATTTGTTCCTTGGGGATTTACCTTTTGTTCTATCAAGGTTGATCATGCATTAAAAGGTATGTTTATTAAAATGCATTCAGAACTTAGCTTAGCTATATTGTAGTGAGAGGGCTTTCTAAGAGCATCCGAACCACTGTGTTGCCAGAAGTGGAAGAGCACTTTGGGTTTTTCAACAAATAAAAAAATAATATGATGGTGCTTTAAAAATTGGGAGCAGGGCCTCCTGATTCTAGGCCGCATTAATGGAAGTGCAGAGCCCAGGATATGAAACGAATATGCCCTTTGTATTGAGTAGACCACAGTGAGAGTTTCATACTTAGTTCTAAGATGACCGACAATAGGATGATGGTTAAGTTATAGTATAACTTCTGTAACCAATAGACCATATTTTTTCCAAGACTAACATTATGGAGAAGTTTTCACAGCTGGTTGGAGAAAAGGTAGATATACAAGTTGGTATGGTCCCATTATTGCTTAAAAGACAGGCAGAAAAAACAAATTGTTAAATGTTTGACAGCTGGTGGCAGAGTGACAGAATATTTTAAAGTCTTGTATTCCAAATTTTGTACAATAGGAAAAAATTGAGAGAGATATTGATAAGCTTTGGAAAGTCAGAAACCTAGAAAACAGTCCTAGAAAACTCGCTGTTGTGCTTATCAGCTAGAGGAAAAGATAACAGCTGACTCCTCTGAGATATGTAAAGAGGTGTCATGAAATACCACAATAACTGCCATGTGGGTGCTCAGCCTGTACGAGGTGCTTTGCTGCATATGGGACTTATCCAGGTCAACTTGGCCAAGTTCAGCTGCCTGCAGACACCAGGGCTTGCGCCTGAACCCAGTCCTTCTGGGGCCATTTCTACCTGTATCACTATTCAGTCTGTCTCCTATACCAGAACCCTTGAGGTTTTCATACCACTTTCATTAATTCTGGTTTACTATTGGGATAGAGTGGCTAGGGAAGAGAGCACCTTAGAGGGCTGGAGGTAGAATTACTGTACCAAGAGGAGTTGCTTCATATTAAAGAGACTGGACACAACTGTTTCACAAAAAGATATATTTTCATTCATGACTATTTACACTTTTCATATTTATTTAAAGAATATCATACAACTGATACCTTCTGAAATGTTTCATGCTTTTAAACTCTTCTATTTACACTTATCTGACATGGAATTAAAACTAAAATGGTCAAATACCATGATAATAAAAAGCAACCAGCCGACATAGCTAAGTTTTCTCTTAAATTTGCTGATCACCATTAGCAATAGTTACCATAATAATAAATTATTCATTTAAGAATCAGTAGTAATTTTAAGCAATTCATAAATAAGTGTGCTCTCTGCAATTTACACGTTTAATATCCTGTGGATACTAACAGCTTGTCTATTGTCAGATTTGCACATTATTACTTTATCAAGTGATAGGCTTTCCCAGAGAAGAAGCTGAAGAAGCTTGCAATACAATCTTAAGATTCTCTGGAGAGTTATCAGAGCTCTGCCTGCTTCATAGGAGGGGGTTCCAGTTTACGTGAGAGGGCAGTTAGAATCTGGCTGAATTTCTCATATCGCTCCGTCTGATTGACTTGTGCACCTTTGCTGCCCCATAGCAATCGAATTTGAAATTCGGTCTTGAAGATTTCACTCATTTCTTCATCTGGTTGAAAACCTAATTGAAGCAAAACAAAACAACCAAAAATGTTACTTCAGTTCTGGCTAAAAACAGTGTTAAAGATAGACTGAAAACTGGCTTGTTTAAAAGTAGGATCAAATCAAACTTCGTCTTCTCTCAGAACTTGAAAAAATGCCCCCAAAGAAAAATGTAGCATCTGCTCCCCAGGAACTAAGCACCTGGTAAACTCACTAACCCAGTAGAATTTTAATCTGTGTACACGCAGCAATGGAGGTGGTGCTGTGGGAGGAAGTGTTCTTGTTACCTTGTTTTTGTTTTTAGCCACTCTACAAATGTGTCATTTGCATGCCATGTGATTCACCTGCTTTAACTGCAGTTGGATTTATGATAGATGTGCACAGAACAACCGTCACCACCAGCTAGAGGGCCCTCCTGGCCCCCCAGCTCCTCTTTGCAGTCAGTCCTTGTGACTGCAGCCAACTATTGATCTGCCTTCTGTTTTTTCTTTTCTAGAAACGACATAAATGGAATCATCCAATATGGACTTTTTTATATCTGACTTCCTTCACCTAGCATGATGCTTCTGAGATTATTCCATACGTTGCATGGTATCATTATCAATTCACACTGCTGAGAAGTATTCAGCTATAGGGACATACCACATTTTTTTATACATTCACCAATTGATGGTCATTTGGACTGTTTCCAGTTTCTAGGTACTATGAATAATGTGTACATTTATGGACAAGTCAGTGTGTAGACATATGTTTGCGTTTTTCTAGGAAAATTATTGGGTCATATGGTAAGTATATGTTTTCTTTTAAAGAAATTGTCAAACTCTATTCCAAAATGGCTGTACCATTTTATATTCACACCAGCAACACATGAATATTCCAGTTTCTCCACATGCTGCCAACACTTAGTTTTGTCATTCTTTTACCTTGTAGCCATTCTAGATAGTGTGATGGTATCTTATTGTGGTTTAAATTTACATTCTCTAATGAGGAATGCTTTGAACATCCTTTCGTGTATTTTTCATTTGTATATCTTCTCTGATGTAGCATCTATTTAAATTTTGTTTTTTCATTGAGTTGTAAGAGTTCTTTGTATATATACTATATATAAGTCCTTTATCAGATACACATTTTAGCAAATATTTTCTCCTAGTCTGTGTCTTGTCTTTTCAAGTTCTTTTTTTTTTTTTTTTTTCAGTTGGAGTCTTACTCTGTAGCCCAGACTGGAATGCAGCGGCCTCTCCCGGCCACCGCAGCCTCGACCTGCTGGGCTCCGGCGATCCTTCCGCCTCAGCCTTCCAAGTAGCTGGAACCACAGGTGCACGCTACCACGCCCGGCTAATTTTTTTATTTATTGTAGAGATGAGGTCTTGCCTGCCCAGGCGGGTCTCGAACCCGCGGGCTCAGGCAATCCACTCACCTCAGCCTCCCAAAGGCGCGGGATTACAGGCTGAGCCACCGAGCCCGGCTCTTTTCAAGTTCTTATTGGTATATTTTGAAGGCCAAAAGTTTAAAATGTTAATGTATCAATGTTTTCTGTTATGGTCCATGCTTTTCGTGTCCTAAAAAATCTTTATCTAACTCAAGGACACAAATAATTTCTCCTAAGTTTTCTTACAGGAGCATTATACTTTAGCTCCTACATTTTGGGTCTGTGATACATTTTTGATTAATTATTGTACATGGCATGAGGTAAAAATCAAGAGTCTCTTTTTTGCATGTAGATATCCAGTAGTTCCAGCAACTTTTGTTGAAAGACTATGCTTTATCCATTGAATTTACCTTGGTACCTTAATTGGCAGCCACATGTGTGGGCCTGTTTCTTGACTCTCTATTCTAAGAGAAGATCTGGTCTACTTAGAGCCACAGATGCTCGAGTGACTCTAATAGAGAAGGGAAATCCTCTAGCCAGAGTCATCTGGTCTCTATCCTTGCTCATTGCTGGGGTAGTTTGCTTTGTTTATGGAATATATTCCCACCATGTAAATGATAGGACCTTGGTGGTGGAAAAGACAACAGAAGTCTCTTCTTGCTGATGATGCCAAAATCTCCTTAGCAGGCAACCAGGCCAAGGCCAGGTGGTGACTTCCATTTATTCAGTTAACACGCTTTGAGCACCCACCCTGGGCCGGGTGCTGGTGATGTGCTGGTGAGCAGATCTCTGCCTTTCCTGGGTTCACTGTCACTTCCAGTGGTGGGCGCTTACTATACAAATTTGTGGCAGGATTAGCTGAGAAATTCCATCATCTACCTTTAAAGTGATTTGCTGTGGAACAGCTTATGACACACTTTTCTCAACACCCTTCCTGATATATTGGCTTATGCAACATCCAGTGGTATACATTCATTGGCTTTGTATAAGCAGGCACTCTGATATCTGTTGAAGTGTGTGCTTTTACTGTTTATGAGTCCCATGCTGCCAAGCCCGGAGAATTTTTTGAGGGGAAGAAATGAAACAGGTCTATGATGCTTATACCCACAGCAAACACAGTGCAAACTGTCCAGCCCCACATTCTGGTTCTGCAGTAACAACTTTCTTTTAGGATGAAATCACTAGGCCTTGCTGCCCCAATAGTTCTTAACCTAGCGAATCAAACTGTGGGCCTTGAAGAATTTTAACAATTATACAGTAAGAGAAAACAGTCATCTCTGACTGTTGATGGCCTTGGCAGAGCTCCCCTTCCAGCTTCTTAGGTGGTCTTTCTGCTATCAAGCCCTCAGCCCTGCACCCTTCCTCTACACGAATGCCAGGATAACTGACTTTAAAACATCAGTCATATGTGCAATGATGCCCACGTTTAAACCCTTCACGGGCTCTTCCTCAGTCACAGTCCTGTGGGCAGGCCCTGCCAGTCCCTGTGCAGCCTGGCTGGCCATTCCTTAGGTCATACCTACCACTCATCCAGACCTAGGTACTTGTGGGTCCTGCTCATCCCCACTCCCTCAGCATCCATCTGTTTCCTGGCTCGCTGCTTTGGCTTTTCACAATCCACAGTGGTGTTTCCTCTTTCCCTGAATCTGACCAAATCACGTCCTTTTCCCAAGTGCTCCCATCGTACGAGCCACACTTAACTTCCCGAGCACCTTGAGGACATGCAGTTAGCATGGTGCCATGCACATACCATGCCTGTGACATATGTCTACTAAGCTAACGGAGGAGGCTGCTTTCCATGACCCTAGTGCTTACGAGAAGGACCAGCTTACACAAACACTGTGCAGTGCTTTCCAGGATGTGTCCGATGCCAAGGGCGGGGCGCTTACTTCCCAGTGTGACTGGGAGGAGCAGGAATGCAGGTACATGAGCTTCAGATAAAACACCACCTTCTTGCCCCACTCGCCACACCTTTCCTAGTCTCACCTCTTAGAGGTACTCATAGTAGGCCAGCTGGCTGATTCTTGACCCCCCTCTCTGTTTATTCCGTACCACCAATACAACAGAACACACGAGAAAGGAGGAATGGGGCACTCGAGTCACTTTGGAATTAAGAGGAAGTCATGATCGGCCATATAGGAAACAGCGTTTTCATGCCTTAGACATTCCTCCTTGGTCTCTTTCTAATTGAGGGCATCTGCGCTTCCATGCCTTCATTTCAATTACTACCCCGAGTTCGACCAGCAGCTTGCAAAATCACTGACCTGCCAGGATCCTCTCGGCATTCGCGCGGTAGCTGTCAGCAGCCTCAGCCATGAGTCGGGCTGTTGCCAAGTGGTTCAGCATAATTTCACAGCTTTGGTCATTCTTTTCCCACATGTCAGTTCCTTCAAAAGTGACAGCCTGGCGCTCCATCAGGGTCACAAGGGGCATCAGCAGCGGGACTGACACATTGCTTGGGGGAACACACGTGGACTCTGAAGAGCAAGGAGCAGAGTTTCCATATCATATCTTTTTTCAGAGTTAAGCACAGCATGAGGCCGAGTCTTGTTACAGCAACTGCAGACCTGCAAGTGATGCTGTCATCTGATAAAAGCCTTCACAAGCCATCAATGGTCCTGCAGATACCGCAGGGCCTCGAAATATGCCACTAAATGCTTTGATAACTGGGACAGACAGACCTGTGCACACCCCTGTGGGACAGCCCCCGAGCCCACCCCCTCCCCTCGGCCCTGTGCCCACCTCTGCCTTCATGCAGGATTTTGCTGAAGGGCTTCAGCTGCTTCTCATACAGGATGGCCGTCTGGGTGTACTGGTGCCGCAGGGCAGTCCATGTTTTTTCTAACCTTGTGATCTGAAAGGAAGTTGTTTTCATTTGGGAAAGGCTCTTTTCAAAATTACTTTTTGCTTAAATTTTGGAACCAGTGAGAGATGCACATGGTAAAAATGTCAAAGTGATTGAAGATCACAGAGAAAATGTAATCCCCGTCCCATCCCGTCTACATTGCTGTAAGACATCCTGGAGACAAGTCTTCTCTTGGGCTGTGTGGGTGTGTGTGCGTCTTCACACACAGCCTGGCCTGTTGGCTCAGATGTCAAAATTCTAGGCAGTTTTAGGAGACAGGAAATAAACATCATCAAAGTACACACCTGAATGAAAAATTGTAACTCTGTTAGAGTAGAAATCAGTGTGTCATGAAAATATGGCAGAATTTATGAGCTGCTTATTTCAAATATCAATCCTACAAACTTCCATGTACCTAAAGAATTATGAAAGCTATTTAAATACTATAATTGGAACTGACCCCCCCCAAAAATTCCTGTCTGTACCCACACTTTTTTAAAAAATAAATGCGGGCTGGGGTCGTTGACTCAGCCTGTAATCCCAGCACTTTGGGAGGCCGAGGTGAGTGGATTACCTGAGCCTGCGGTTCAAGACCCATCCAGGCAACTTGGCGAGACCTCGTCTCTACAGTAAATAAAAAAAAATTAGCCGGGTGTGGGAGCGCACGCCTGCAGTTCCGGCTACTTGGAAGGCTGAGATGAAAGATCACTGGAGCTCAGCAGAGGCTGTGGTGGTCGTGAGTGTGCCACTGCACTCCAGTCTGGGCGACAGAGTGAGACTCCAACTCAAATAAATAAATAAATGTGTATCATACTATATATTTTTCTGTCCATTGCTTGGAAATCAATCCATACAAATACATATAGAACAGCCTTATTTTGTTAAACTTCTGCATAATATTTCACTGTATGGATAAACAATAGTCTAATCTCTTGAAGATAAGAATTTTAAACATATTTTGCTATTACAAAATTACCTCACAAAGATTTTGCAAACGTCTACATGTGTAAAAACATTTAAACTTATATGTTACAATATATAAATTTCCAGAAGTAGAACTTCTGGACCAAAGAGTACATGTATTTTAAATGTTGGTGGGTGTTGCCAACTGTCCAAGATAGAGGTTGTATCAAGTTAAGGATGTAGGAATGTAATGGAAAGCATTTGAATATTACCTGTCTGAGACACACAGAGGATGGCCCAGACCACAAGGCCATTCCTCATTTCTTTCTTCTGAACAATTTAGTAAGCACCAGTGTGTGCCACTGACTCTGACTATCCTAAAATAAATGGTCCCCCACTCATACCATATAACCAGCACGCCCAAGAGTCAAGCTTTCTTTCTTTTCCTTTTTTTTGAGTCAGGGTCACACTTTGTCACCCAGGCTGGAGTGCAGTGGCATGATCATGAAAATCACAGCTCACAACAGCCTCGACTTCCTGGGCTCAGGTGATCCCTCCACCTCAGCATCCTAAGGAGCTAGGACTACAGGTGCATGCCACCATGCTCAGCTGATTTTTTTACTTTTTGTAGAGACAAGGTCTCACTATGTTGCCCAGGCTGGCCTCGAACTCCTGGGCTCAAGCAATCTTCCTGCTTCGGCCTCCCAAAGTGCTGGGATTACAGGCATGAGCCACCGTGCCCGGCCAATTGTAAAGTTTTCTACCTGAAACAAGGAAGGGCAAGAGTATTTAGAGAGCCAATTTTGTGTCAGGTATTTGAAGAATTTCATTTAATCTTCACAGGCCCTCTTGGGCATGTATTTCAGCTTCATTTTCCAGATAAGAAAGAGATTAGGTCACTTGCCCAAGGCGTCCCAGCTGGTAAGTGGCAGGTCAGTGAGATTCACTTACTTGCCAAGAACACCCTGTGTATTCCAAGAGGAAAGGGAGGAAGCTTAGCACCAGCAGACTTGCTGGGAAGAAAGGGCTGTGGTTAGCCTGCCTCTGGCCCACCATGCTGGCCTCTCTTCTGGGAGGCTCCCTCCCCTGCCCCGTCCCTGAAGCAGCAAGTCTGGGCTGGGCTCTGTCTCCCGCATGCACTCTCTTGATCCCAGAAGCTGAGAAGAGAAGGCAGCACATGTGGCTATAATCCAAGGACTGGTTTGGGTGGTGACACACAGGGATGTGACAACTTGAGTCTTCCCTTGTGTGCCATCTGCAGTGGCAGGGCTCACCCCAGGCCCTGAACACTCTGGAGGCCGGCGTCCCTGCACTCTGAGGTGCTTCAGAAGGGAAGGGCTGGCAGGCTGGAGGGGAAGGAGCAGCCCATAAAGCACAGTTGGGACAAGCCCCTAACTGCAAGTCTGGCGGCACACACCATGTGATCCCACAAAATACCCCTTGCTCCCCTCAGAGGAAGCTTTGGGCTGAGGGCTTCACACACAGCCTGGCCAGTTGGCTTAGCTGTCAATATCATAGGCAGTTTTGGATGAGAGGAAAGAAACATGATGTAAAGTAAAACACTTGAATGAAAAATTGTAGCCCTTAGAGTAGAAATCATGAAAATGTGGCCGAATTTATGGGTTGCTTATTTCAAATATCAATCCTATAAAATTCCGGTGTGCCCAATTTTGAAAGCTCTTGAAATAGAATTGAAACACAACCTCCAAAAATCCTGATGAAGGCACTATTTTGTTCAATTCTTGCTTTTAAGGTGATCTTGCTTTGATGCAAGGAAGTCATGCTCCTGCCACGCTGTGACTTGCAGGCCCTGTGACTGTAGCTGTCATTCTCAGCAGCTGCTGTGGGATGTCAGTGAGCACCTGGCAAGACTTCTGAGGCAATCTGGAGCTATGAAACAAGCTACAGGACCAGTCGTTTTGGGCTTACTGGTTGCACAGTTTGCTACAGGACTGTATTCTCTACTCAAGAGCCCTCCAAGCACCCAGGACTTGGACGAACAGCCCATTCTGAGCAATAAAGGCAGCAGGATGAGGCCTACCTGATTACAAATATGTGTCGACACTCATCCTAAGACCCCCAGCAAATCGATTCAAATGCCTGATTCAGAAACTCTAAGTAGGGGGTGATATGGCAGATGGGCCAGGAAATGGAATTTTTTTTTTGAGTCATTGTCTCATTGTCACTAAGCCTGTTGCCCAGGCTGGAGTGCAACGGTATGCTCATGGCCACCGCAGCCTTGACTAACTGGGCTTAGGCGATCCTTCTGCCTCAGTCTTCCAAGTAGCTGGAACCACAGGTGCACGCCACCACCCCCAGCTAATTTTTTCAATTTTTTTGTAGAGACAAGGTGTCACCAAGTTGCCCCAGCTGGTCTCAAACCTGTGGGCTCTGACTCCTAAATGCTGGGATTACAGGCATGAGCCACCATGCCCAGTCAGAATCTGAAATTTTTTAACAGAAGAGTATCTTAGGTGACCTGAGGGCCATATTTAAGATAAACACTCTGGGAGTTCTCTGACAGAAGCTCCCCAAACATCTCATTTTCCCAGAAATTATCCCAAGTTGCCAAAAACCCAGAGATCCAGATGGAAGCGGTCTTTTTTCTACACAACACACGGTAGCCAGACGGCTCATCCTAACGGTTGACCAGGAATACCGATTGTTCGTGAGGATGACATTTGGAACCGTACATCAGAGAAAGCACAGACTGTCAGCAGTTATCCACTGCTTTTAAATTAGAGTCAAAGTACTTGGGACACTGCTCTTGGTTGTCCCCTAATCGAAGCAGCTTTCACTGATTCAGTCTACTTCTTGAAAGTGACTAGGACAGTCTGTGATTTGCTAAGCAGGGCGCAGATTCCTCTGCAGACCACGAGCCCACACACCCAAGGGGCTTTAGAAGGCCAGTGGAAATTTACCTGTGGCATTTCCAGGGCTTTCATGACGGCCGAGAAGGAGTAGAGGTCCCCCATGGACTCCTTCAGCTCCACGGCCACCTGGATGATCCTGTTGAGGGTGGCTGCTCGGTCCTCCAGCGTGCCCGTGCAGCCCAGAAGGTCCACTGCGATGCCGATGGCCATCGTGCTGTGCCTGAGAGGGAGATCCGCGGTCAGGCCCAGGGCCAGTGGGGCCAGGAGAAGACCAAGCCACATGGGCCAGAAACAGACTGCCTCTATACCATGCGCTGCCGCTACTCACAAAGTGCTGGCAGCAGACAGCTTACACAGCCGATCTCAGAGCGTGGGCGACTGTGGTGGGGTCCACGTCAGGCCACAGAGGGAAGCACTATGCAGTCAGGAAGCGAGGTGCCCCAGGACGGGGCCGGTTCAACCCTGGGTGAAGCTGCGCACAAGTGAGTGCGGTTCCTTGTACCCCTCCCCCCGAGGTCCCCTCAACACACACACCCTGGGAGTCCCTCTTTAGGGAGGGACAGCCCCCTGGACTTGGGAACAGAAGGGACAGAAAAATGAGAGGATGTGCTTGACCCAGGAAGACACGCAGGTTTCAGAACAGAGGAAGACACGAGGAGCAGACGACGGGCAGGAATCTGGGCTGGAATCTGCCAGCAAGGCCAGACCCTCATAAAATTGAAACCTGATACCCCCAACAATCCTCCCTTTTCTCACCCTGAACGACCGACCCATGACCTCACAGACCCAGAACAGGAAACGGGGTGATCTTTTCTCTACACAACAGGAGGACTAGTATTCACAGGGTCAGTCTGGGGCAGGAAGCACAGACTGCAACCCCCTTTCCCTCCCTCTGCACATCAGGACGCGGGCGCCAACTGCGTTGGACCAGAACTGCCGCAATTAAATTTCTTCCAGGCCACAGCTCAAATGCTGGAGGTGAGGCCCAGTTCATAGCTGTGGTTGCTAACATGCAGCATGCCTTGAAACTCCAGGGTCACCCTGTCCTGGATGTCCGCAGCTCAGGACGTCGCATCACCCCGTGCCCTCTGTGCCTAGGCGCGTTGGTCTCTCTCCCTTGCTCTCCTCGAGTAAAGGCAATGGCCACTCAGCTAGTACTCCCTCCTCACTTTCCTGACGTGTGTTAGGTACGTGTGTTAGGTACGTAAGGAGCTCTCCCCGAGTGTGTGTGCCTGTGGAATGCGTGGTGCTCACCTGCAGTGCAGCCTTAGGCTGCTCCACTCCTGAGTTTCCTCGTCTGTAAAACAGACGCAAGGGTTGCGAGAAACAGAGACTGTGTGTGGATGTAAACATTAAGAAAATACCAGCACTGACAGGCCCTTGAGAAACAGTTGTTAACACAACCATCTCAGCATGTGTCTCCCTCTGTATCCTGGTTTGTTTTGTCTGTCTGTCTTTCCCCCTTTCTCCATTTATGTCCTTTTTCAATGAATCCAAACATAGACCTAAAGTATATTTTCATTATTTGTTGTATTTTTGAAGAGTTCTGTTATCTATTTGCATAATGTTAATGACAACAAAACATTTTAGATGTTTCTTTCAACCAACAGTAAATAACTTCCCATGCTGCAATCAGCTGATTCTTTATTGAGTGTTTTTTCCCTGTGTTTTAATGGCCCTTAAGACAATGCAGGTTCTCTACTCCTTAAGACCTAGTGTTACATAGCCGGCTAACTGAATAGTTATATCCATTCACTTAACTGACATTTGCCTAAAGCCTCCTGGGTATACCACAATGGGAAACAACGCAGGCTAGCAGTCTGTAGCATAAGCCCCAGTGGCTGGCAAGAGGCAGCCCTCAGATGTTACATGAAGGGCATCTGGAGTGGCTGGGGTGCCTGGACGGAGTGGGATGGTAAATTAAAAATCAAGGATGGCTTTGTGTTTGCATCTCACATGCAATAAGGTGGTGGTGTCACTTGACACTTCAGACCCTACTAACACGTTGTCATTCAAAAAGTACTCTCCAGACTTCAGAGAAAGATCCCACAAGTCAGCCTTGAACAAGAAACAAGCTAAGGAGCCATGTGGCAATCAGAGAAAAAGGAAATGGATGTCAACCAAAGTGAAAGTCAGCAAACAGCTAAGAGAGGCATCCCAACCTGCGTTCTGGCCTGCCCCAGCACACCTGGTGACACTGAGAAAACAAGGCCCAGACCCACCAGGCTGGAGCTGGGGACTTTCCAGGCTGACACATCTGCAGGAGGCAGGAGGCAGCAGGGAGATGGGGGGTGATGGGGAGCCGGTGGCGGCATGGCGGAGCAGCTCACCACAGCTGCCAGAGGAGAGGCTGGTGGACCCCAGGAGGCAGGCACCTGGCACGAGAAGGGAGAGGCTGGACTCTAGAAAAGTCTAGTCAGGAAAAGCGGGGAAATCCAGCATGGGACGGCCAACTCCCCAAGGCCTTGACAGCAGTGGTGGCCGAGCAGTCCCACGGCCACTGTCCCTTCCTTCCACCCACGTGGCTTCAATGCAGCTTCTGGATGTTTCCTATGGGTGTGTCTGCGGCTGCGAGGCCTAGGCAGCAGTGGCCTGGGTCGTTTTATCTGTTCTACAGCCAAGTCACCACAAAAGCAGCGGCACGGGTCCCCCAAGGTCATCTGAAATGGGCTGACATCTTAGGACAGCACTGCTCACTAGCTTTGGTGACGATAATGAAAATCTAGCCTAGCACTTCTTTTAGAAACATGCCTCCCTATTGTTGTCCTTCCAATGTCTAAACATCTTCTAGTGTCTAAGCATCTCACACTCACGCCTCTGTTTCAGTGGACACCAAGGGTCCCAGCTTTCCAGGAGAAGAAGACAGTGACTCGGAGGCCCGGGGCTGGGTGCCTTCATCCCCTGACTGCCGACTCCCATCTGACCACCCCTCAAAGAAAACATCGTTCTGACTGTTGTTCTCAGCCTTCCCCTCAGACTCCCTCTCAATTCTTCAAGCAACCCTAAACTCCAGAGACAAAGGCGCAGCTCACGGAGGCAGGGCTGTGGGGCCAGGAGGCCCAGAAACACCCCAGGCATGTTCTGGGGGCCCCAGCTTGGCCAAGCTGGGAGGATCTGTGACTCCCGCCCATACAGGGCCAACGACCCCCATATAGGACAGGAGATGCTCTTAGTTCCTGACTTGCACTGTCTCTGTGGGCAGCTCCAAGGACTCTCTTGCTCGGGCTTCTGGGAGGAGGTGCCCAGGGCCACGTGCCCTGGAGCACTGAAGCTCTAAGGCAGGGCTGTGCCGCCCTCTGTTCTGAAACCTGCTATTCTGCTGGCTGCAAGGAGCTGGGAGGGCTGGAAGAGCAGAGGGCAGCGCTGCTCACCTCTCCATGATGTCCAGGCGCAGCTGGTGTCCATGAGGCAAGGTAATGAGCTCCAGCCCTGAGCTCACACCCATGTTCCTCCTCGTCTCTTCGGAGACTTCGAGTATCCTCGCGACCTGTCAAAAGCCAAGGTGGAGCACAGGGGTCAGGAAGTGGGCCCGCTGGAACACACATACTGCATGACCCGCCACCAGGACAGTGTGGGGGCACATCACTGGCCGCATTTCCCCATGCGCAGGGACAGTTAGGATGTCTGGGACACTTTATCACACGTACTAGAGAAAGAAAGACTGGCGGGAACACCCGAACTGGGCTGCAGAGTCTGCAGAGTGCTTCAGTGTTTCTGCCCAGCCAGGGAACAGTTTAGTTCTTGGAGCTCTTGTCTGACACGGGCTGGGCCCTGCTGCGACGTTTTGCTGCCAGCAGCAGGGCTGCGTGTGCACAGAGCCGGCCAGTTCCCCCACCATGGAGAAGCAGAGTCTCGCCCAAACCCCCCTGCTGTGAGCTTGGCCATTCACGTTCTCACCCACGCCGGCTGCCATTACCCTTAATTACGCCTTTCCTGGGTTCTATACGTCTGGAAACTATTAAAAATGTATACAGGGATTTGAAACCTGAGGCTTCAAACAAACACAGTTCTTTCTCCTGAAAGGTTTTTCTTAAGGAAAATCTCTGTGTGTCTGTCCCAGTCAGCTCACGCCCCATTGTAAGTCTAGTACATAATCGCAGTTTGTGGGAAACAGCCATGCGTTACTACAAGCTACACAGAAATGTTACAACCGAATTGGTGTGTCCCTGAAGTTGAGCCAGTGACACCTCACAGCACCTCAACAGGCCACTGGTGTGACCAGCAGAAGGACCAGTCTCCCTGCCTAGACACATGGCCAGCACGGGCCGTTCCCCTCCTCAGGCTGGTGGGCTTTTCCTCCACTGCCACGATCCCAGGCATGTGAGCAGTGCAATTGTCTTCACAATAGGCCACGAGACATCTGGCTGTTCAGCTATCGTTCCCTTAACTCTCATTCCTTTAACTTCTGAGGAAATGAACCTGTGCCACAACTCTCCAGGAGTGGATGCCAGAACAGGACACAGAATCCATACCGGGCTAGCCCTATGCTCTCTGGGCCTCACTCTCCCCTTGTCTAACCCAACTGTTAAGTTCATCTTTCTCAAGGCTTTTGCAAAGGATTCAAATGACTTTAGAAACCCCCAAGTCATCTGAAAACACAAGTTGTAAATCACCAGCCATGTGGAAAGGGAAGATCTGGCTAGATCTCGGGAGATTTGCACTGTTGATGTGGCAGAAAGGGGGGTTGGTAGCAGTTAAAGGTATTTCCTTTTGAAAGGCAAGCTGCAAGCTTTAAAGACCCGCCAGGCGCCAGGCAGGTTTTGTTTAAGAAAGGCCAAATGGCCAGAGACTGGCCATTTCATGGAAATGCAAAAAGAGTAACTAATTCACAGACTTACCCAAACCCCTCTTCTGAAGTTGACGGTTTACAACCCTGCAGTTCCTGAAAACCATTTGTTCTTTGAAAGATCTGATTTTGCTGAGTACAACCTTGTAAGATTCCAAAGGAAATACGTAATCACTCAACAGGACCCCCTCCCTTACCTAAACAAGGGTATAAGACCCCACTTCTCCCGTTCTGGGGGCCTTGATTTGGACGCATTAGCTCCTCGAGTCCGCTGGGCCAGCCAGTGTAATAAAGTGCCACTTCCTATAATAGTCTCGGTGTCACGATCTCTCTGTCTTCCCGCTACACTGTGACCCTGGCAGGGCAGCCAGGCACACACCTCACTTATTTAGACAGCTGCCTGCTGTTAGAGAATTCAAACCTCACATTGCTGAGGGCTGTCCTCCAATCCATGCATGTTCTGTGTGGCAAGATTGGAAGGTTGTCATCGATTCAGTTTTGTTCTGGGAGATGGAGCCTGCACTGGCACTCCCTGCTCTGAGAGAGAAGCCTCTAGGCTGTTTTTCTTCAGCAGAACTGTGCCATCCTGGTCACCTTCCTGGGGCCACACCTACTTGCCCCAGGGCTGAGCTATGGGACAAGGGGGTTCCGACCTCAAGTGGCAAGGCCTGAGTTCGGTCTCTGGGATGCCCAAGGCTGTGCCTCACTGACACAGAGGAAGGCTGAATGCTGTCTGGATCGTGTGCTGAGAGCTGAACCCATCAGGCAGGGTGGCCCTGGCACTGCCACAAGGCGTTGCAGCCTCTCTCTGCCTTCCGAGTCTCAGTCCTGCAGGATCCTCAGGGATCTCCAGACTCTGCCTGTTCCACCTTCTCCCACTGCCTCGGAGGCTACTGCCCTGGCCAGGAGGGCCCAGATGGTTCGCTCACTGGTTCTGTTGCCCTCAGCACACAGGACTCGGATCTGCACCTCACCTGACTGTGATGAACTTTGAAGGTAGGAACCTGGGATGAGCCCAGACACAGACCCTGAGAAACACTGGAGGGAAGATCAGCTGGCCCTCCCGTCCCCCAGCCCCATCTTCCTCTACCCGCACCAAGTCTGCACGGGCAGGTGCCTGCTGCCTGCAAGATGCTTTCTGTGTCCACACGGTGGAACAACTCCGTCTTCCAGCACGTGGCAGGTGCCCCACCACCATCTCCACCCCCCCATTCCCCCCCTCCGCCCGAGGTCCTGCTGCCCTGGGCCCTTCGCCACAGAGCATTTCCCACTCAGGTGTGGGCCCCTCCCCACCCACCTGTCCTCTAGGGCAGAGATGCCTAGCTGGCCCAGCACACAGCAGGCACTCAATCGAGGCTGAACACATAACACTGACAGACACTTAGCGCTCTCTCTGGGTCAGGCTTTTCATATCTCATCTAGTCCTCAGTGTACCTGGGTGGTTGGCGTTCACAGATTCCTTACAGTGGGGAGAAAAGAGGCAGAGGAGGCCAAGTTCTCCACGAGGGGCCTCCTTCCCCTACAGAAAGGACAAGTGGGTGGGAAAATGGTCATCCTCATGTGAGGGCAGCACCCATGTGTGGTGGGAGGGGCTCAGGGCTCCTAACAGGGTGTCGGGGGGTGGCTGGACACTGTGGGCAGGAGGCCTGGAGGGCTCGCAGGACCACACGCTACCCTGGTGGCCTTTCCGGATGTCTGCCTGTATGGGTGGGAACTCAGACACTGCCCTGCCTGGACTGCCACTGCCCTTGGAGTGAGAAACAACAGAATTTGTTTAATTTCCCTTTTAGAGACGCTTGTTGTGCCCGCTTGGAAGTCAGTGGTTCCAGAAAGAGAGCAAGGAAACGGTGGTGGACTTGAGAGAGAACGAAGAAGGAAGACTAAACACAGCCCTGCCTGGAGCTGGTAGGCAGAGTCCAGGCTGGCTCCTGCTCAACTGCCTGGGGTGCCCGAGACAGACAAGGAACATGCACAGACGGTTTGTTCTTCACTTGGGAACAGACTCGGGCTCCAGTTTCATGGCTCCCAGAGGTGGCAGGAGGGTTCCAGACCTTCTGCAAAGAGCAGGCAGGCATCTTTCCTCTTGGACTCTCATCAAGCCCTGCCCGAGGCTAAAGGAAGAAGGATTCCTTCTCCTTGGGATTGCACTGACCTGCACACCCAGGCCTGTGTTCTACAAGGAGCTTCCCCACGGAGAGCCCAGGTGGGTTCCTGCCAGGCCAGAACCTCACTCCTGCCCTGTGAACAGGTCTGCTCTCAGATCCAGGTCCCAGTGTGGCTGACTTCCTAGACCAGAAACCTCCCTCCTCTTCCCTCCCAGACGTGCTCAGCTCGCTTTAAAGCGACTCATGATTTAACTCAGCAAATTATCTGACTACCTATGAGCACTGCACAAGGACATCCGGCTAAATGTGTGGACACACCCTCGTTCTTCCAATTCCTGGCTCTCTCCTCAGGGCCTGCCCAGCAGAAGGGACCACCCCCTACCTCCCGGCCGAGCAGGGAGGTACACTGGTGACTGAGTCATCCCTCAAGTCCTGTTTTCAGCAAGGGCCTTGTTTACTGCAAGGATGGCCAGCAACTGCCCAATGATCCTCAGGCCTGCTTCAGGCCTTACTCAGCCATGATTCATGACACAGGAAGGAAACCCCAATTCCTAAATAAGCCCTGACCTTTGAAGCTCATCAACTTCACTGAGCTACAAAAAGGCTTCCAATGCCCAGGGACCAGCCTCTTCACAATGAGGGGTGGAATGAGCCCATGGCAGCCTGAGACACCTGCTGTCTAAATACAGTCAGCCCTCTTATCCGTGGGCTCTGTAATTGTGGATTCAACCAACCAAGGATGAAAAATATTCAGAGACAGACATGCATTGGTACTGAACATGTAGACTTTTCTTCTTGTCATTGTTCCCTAAACAATACGAGGGCAGTATAACAGCTATTTACAAAGCATATACATTGTAGATGATTTAAAGGATACAGGGGGCTGTGCATAGGTCTTATGCAAACACTATGCCATTTTATATCAGGGACTGGAGCATCAGAACCAATCCCTGTGATTCTGAGAGGCAACTGTGTCTATTAAGGATGAGGCTGCTTTGGGACCACCTATGAACAAAAGCCACCTGCTTCCTATCCAAAAGGATGATGATGCAAACAGTTATTTAGTCACATGGAAACACAGTCATGCTATGTTGTTCAATGAAAGATTCAGGCTTGAAACAGTATGTACAGACCAGTGCCATTTCTGTGGCAAATAATATTATGCATGCAATATTCACATGTACCTATTTACAGAGCAAATGATAATGTAACATTTTTTTAACATACCACATGCTGACAAGGGTGATCACCAGGATACTGCATTTTGTGTGATTTTTAATTCTGTCTTTTCTTTGAATTCATATTTTATAATTTTTCTGAACCGGGCAAGTTATATTTTAGAAAAGGTCATTTTAAAGATGTTTGTTTATACTCAAGATCATTTTAGTAATGAAATCAATATATCATGTATATAAGTATAATGTATAATGAAATAAAAATAACCTGGGCTCCACTCCTCCAGAAACCCCCTTTCTGCACAATCCACTCCCTCTGGCTCTGGCTTTACTAGTTCTGAGGAGTTGAGGCCAGAGGAGAGTTTTTCAATGAGCACCAGGAGGAAGAGGAGGATTCTGCAGCCGCTGCTGATGGAGCAGGGTTGGGTGGTGACGGGGCAGCCATCCGGCAGCAGCCTGCCATCCCTTGATCTAAGGTGAAGTTTACAAGCTTCCTGCCTGGGCAAAGGTTGTCCCGACTATGGTTCCCACCCCTTAAGTCAATCCCCACACCAGTGTTATCTTCATGCTTTTCCTGTGAGCAATGTACTTTACAGCAAGACAGAGCGAGTCCCCTGCCCCCGGTTCCCTGCACTCCCCAACCTTCACAAGTCAGGACAAGACGGGCAGCTCTCACCTTGCAGTCCATGCTCAGCATGTGCTGGGCGATGACCTTGGGGTCGCTGCTGGTGAACAGCTCCTTTGTGCGTTTCAGCAGTGCTGTCTCCAGGGGCTTGTTCTCAGCAGGAAGGAGCTTTGACTGGAAGTCGTTGGGCCTGAACGAGGAGACGGTCTCCAGGAGGGGCGTCACAAATTCGTCTTGGTTCTCCTGCCCCTTGTCCATTGGAGCAGCCGGGGGCTCCCAAGGTCTCGCCCTGTCATCGCCATCAAGGACTAAGTAGTTGATGCCAGAGTTCCGGGGACCTGGTGCCCCATTCTGCTTGGCTGGTAGCAGTTCCGTGTGGCCGCCCTGGGCACATATGGGCAGCCTGACCCCTCTGTCACAGCCTGCAGTGAAGGCGGGGTTCAGTTCACAGTAGTTGGCCTCCGAGTTGAGCCAGGTGGATGGAGACGCTGGAGTCTTAAGGAAGGGCACCTTGCAGGGCTTAGGGGGTGGCTTGGGGCACAGTTGGCTGTCTGATCCCCTCAGCGCCTCCCCTGCCCTGGCCTCTGAGGAGACCCTCCGGACCAGTGCTGGGCTCAGGGTGGGCTCGCTGCCCGTCCTGAACACGGGTGAGTTTGGGCAGGGGCTTGTGTCCACACCGGGGGACTGAGGGGGCAGTTTACAGCCTGTGGAGGACAAGAAAATGTCAGAGAACTCTGCTGTGTGGAGAAGACAAGGGGAAACCAGCGCGACCTCCCCAGCCCTCGCCCATGCCCTCGGGTTTCCACTTTCATTCCCCAAAGAAACTTGGTGTGACTGCCCACACCCAATCTCAGGCGTCCAGAACACTGTGAGGGCTGGGCTGGCCCCACCCCACACTCTTGGCGCTGCCCACAGCAGGGTACAATGTCACTTCATGGACACGGAAGGCGAATACACTGAACTTAGGGGACAGTGAACAACACCATCTTGCCCTGCGACAGAAGTCGTCAGCCACATGGCGCAAGGCCACTCTCACAGCTGGGGCAGACCTCAGCCAGCTTCGGGGAGAGCCAGAGGCACCCAGAACAGAGCCACTGAGATAACCCACACAAAAGCAGTTCCCACACAGGCGCTAGGGAACTCACTGTGTGTCCCAAGGAGGATCAGTTTGGAAGATTAGGAAACACAAGTCCATGTCCTACTATCGTAACTGCTTCCTAGGTTCCCTCCCATATCTTAAACTCTCCTGGCCTTGAAAGAAGAACGAAGAGGAAAGGAGGGTCTGTCTGTCCTGGGTCTGCTCTGCTGAACCCGGGGGTCGACTCATCCACCCTCTGCCCAGGGAGAGGACTGACTCATCTGTCATGACGGCCACCCACGTTCAAGTGGGCTTGACATCAGAAAACCTGGGTTCAGATGCTGGGGGCCTCTGGAGAAGTCCCTCTCTGTGCCTCAGTGTCCTCAGCTGTGAAATGCGGATCGTGATGCCCACCTTGGAGGCTTTCTAGGAGGCTGACAAGCTCGCATTCACAGACTGTCATGCCTGGCCGTTTGCAAATGGGTATCACTCCACAAGCCCCTTCCCCTCTGGGCTGCAGACATGAAGCCTCAGCCACTTCCAAACGCAGACTAGATGGGGCAGGGTAGTCGCCTGAAGAAGTCCGGGTCACCCTGCCACCCTCCTGCCCCTGAGTCCCCTAAGACGTACCAATTGGCAGGAAGCTCTCCGACTGGTGGGCTTTGAGGGACACGGCTCTGCGGTCCTGCATGTGGTCCAGGCAGGCGGGCTGGCTACCGCTCTTCTCTTTATTTCTGAGGCAAAAGACACATGGGACAGAAATGTGTTGTTCAACTGTAAAACCTCCAGGCAACGTCATGGAAAGTTAAAAAAAGAAAGAAAACTGCCCAGAACAAGAGTGCTACAGATACCCCAACAGTAAAAGACTGTCAGCTGCGGGAGGGAATTCCTGACGGTGCACCCCAACTGCGCCCCCATGCCTACAGCGGCCGAGTCCAAGACGCCTCCCCTGAGCCCTCTGGCCTGAGAGCCCCTGAGCCCTCCATCCTCCTGAGGAGGGTAGGCAAAAAGTTTCACGACACCCTTGGGAAGGTCTGAAAACTGGAATGTGTACTTTTCACAGAGCCTAGAGTTACTGACAGACCCGGGGGCATGGCTCATTTAACTCACATGCATTCTCCACATGCTTCCCAGTGTCAGGTAGGAAGGCAGCTGTGGGGTAGCCTCCATTTCAGCAAATCCCAGCCTCCCCCAGACAATCTGCAGCCCTGCCCGGGAGGCACATCACACAGCCACCCGGGGACCGTCTCTAATTAGCACCAAGCGCCAGACCCTCTCTTGATAGCGGAGAAGGTGCTGCCCCAGCCAGGGTGTTGTGAACTTTAATTGGCCTTTCCACAAGCAGGAAACATTCTATGTTACAGAAATCGCAAAGTTCTTTCCTACCTTTGCAAGCACCAAAGAAAAATCAAACATTAAACAACAACAACAACAGAGTCCAGCAACCCCTTGGAGATAAGGCAAGACAGAGGGCAAATTCCAAAAAGAAATGGCTTCCGAGAAGTGACCACCACGGTCAGACTTGGGCCAGAACAGCAGGGTGTGGAATGCAACCTGGCTGGGAGCACACACCTTTGCCCAGAGCCGTCTGCCAGCCAGCCAACCGGAGGGCCCAACGTCAGGGAGGGCGGTGCCCAGCCAGCAATGACGTGGGGAGTCTCTGAAGGGCAGCAGGACAGGGCAACGGGCCATGGGGGCCATCGCTCCCTTCCCCCCATTTAGACATTTCTGGGCCTGCTGCCAGTGCAAAGCAGTGACAAGCCTAGGAAGCCCTGCATTCCAAAGGACAAACAGAAAAGTGGCTCTGTTAGGCCTGTCTTGTTGACTTACAGACTTTCTTAATCTTTTAAAAAATTCCTTATCTTTAAAAATAAGTTATTTTTTAAATTTTATTTTTAACTTTTTAATTTTTTTGTAGAGATAGCATCTTGCTATGCTGTCCAGTTTGGTGTTGAATTCCTAGCCTCAAGTGATCCTTCCTCCTTGGCCTCCCAAAGTGCTAGGATTTCAGGCATGAACCACTGTGCCCTGCCAAAAAAGTACTTCTTAAACCCAGATCACTGAGGGCAGACTAGGAGTCTCTTCCAGCACCATACTGACTGGTGGTTCTGCTGTGTTGCCAAATATGCTCTCACTGTCCATGACATCTACCCCCTGCTTTGAGGACTCAGTTGCCAGCCCCTACTTCCAAGGGAAACAGAGGAAAAGGTCCCCTTTCTAATGTTGTGAGGGATCTCAGGTCTGACCTTACTACTATGAATGGAGGATTCTAAATGTCAATCTTGCCTTCCACCACACCTGCCCCATTTACTCCCCTCTTGATGACCATCATGACCATTACCAATTACCTAGTGCCTCCCATGTTCTGAGGGCTTTACATATGTTAAATCATTTAATCCTCAAAAGCCCCCTATTTCCAGTTGAAGAAACTGAGGCCAAGGAAGGTTCAATCGCCTGCCCAAGGCTGAACAGCTGGCCAGGGTGGAGTCTGCATTGGCATTCACCACTGAGCCCACAGCCAGGTGCTAACCACCATGTGCCAGAGCCTTTGGGCAGTACACTGCTGTCACCTGTGTTAGGCATAGGGTCCTGCATTCTGCTTCTGAATTTCTGTGGTATAGAAATGACAGTCTATTGACTCAAAAACAGATAAACCAAACATCGCATGTTCTCACTCTTATGTGACCGTTTAGGTCACAAAGATAGAAACTCTGTGACATTGGGGACACTGATAAGGAGGGAGAGGGGACAGGGGTTAGGGTTCAGAAGCTATCTAAATGGAGCACTACATGCACAGTATGGGGAATGGGCCACCTGAAACCCAATCCCCATCACTACACAATATGCCCATGTAACAAATATACAAGCATACCCCTGAATCTAAAATCTAAGTAAATAAATAAATAACAAATGACAATTTATGGTATTTCCTCATGGTCCAGAGGAAAGCCAATGAGTGAGGTGAACACATGGTGCTTTACATGCATAGGCTTAGAAGCCAGGGGCTAGAGAAGGACTGCTGGGCGGTCCGCATCCCCCACGCCTGCCTCTTCCCCCCTTTCCTTTCCTGGTGCAGTCAGATGACATGTATAGGGACTCTTGGCCCCATGAGAGACAGGTCCTACACATGTGCAGGGCATCCTTGCTGATCTCTGACAGCAGGCACCTTGTTTGGCTCAGCCATGTTTTGAGGCCCTGATTTTCTTCCCAGCTTTCTGAATTCCCCGAGGTTCACACCACAGCCTCCATGCTCCCCATGTCTCCTAGCTCAGAAATCTCATTCGTTTTCACAGTCAGCCACCCTTGCGGCACCGACCAAGCCCTGACTTAAGTCTCCAGCCCTAATCCCCATGTTGGGCCCCAGAACCACGGCTGCACGCCAGCACCCAGCAAGCCACATCTCCATCTCAGATGGAAAAGCCTGTTTCCTCCAAAGTCCTCCCCCTACCCCATGGGGCCTGTGGTTCCCGACATGTCCTTCTCCAACTCCCCACATGCAGGCGAGTCCTGGGGGCCTGGTCCTCCATCTCGTAATCCTCCCTCCTCTCTCTCACAGTCTGGAACTCCACCCCCAGCTCACTCACGGGCATCCTGGCTCTTCCCTCACTCCTCGCCCTGTGCTGTCACTGCCCGGTTCTATTCTCAGGACCCTACACTCACTAGTCAAGTCTCTGCAGCTCCCTCAAAGCCCTTCACCTGGCACTAAGGCCTCTACTGTCAGGCAGGGCCCCCTCCCTAAGCCCACAGCTCCTGGTCCCTTGTGCAGACCCTTTGATCCAGCCCAGCCACTCACTCCCAGTTCTTCCTGCCCGTTTCCATCCCCACGTGTGTGCTGCTGTGTCTCCTTCCTGGTGCACCCTCTCCTCTGTCCCAGCTCCCCCAGCCCGCAGTCCAGTCCATATCCCACCCCCTTCATGGTCTCTCCTGCCAGCCCGTCCTCTGCTCCACTCCACTCATCACTGCCACGGCTCAGGAGCTGACTGCACACTGCCTGCGACGGCTACTCCGCAACCAGCTGGCATGCTTACTAACATCTTCTGCGCCTCTGTTCCAGGGTGTGCACCCCAGAGCCTCCTCCCCTGCCCGACCGGTCCTCACACCACCTGTGGGGCTCTGACCCACCTGAGGAGGTTCCCTCTGGGCAAGTTCTGCTCTCGGGCCTGGCCGCTGCCCACGGTGAGGCTCAGCCTCTTGGCCACGTCCAGCCTCCCCTCGGCCCGGCCTGGGGAGGTGCCGTAGCGCTCCTCCAGGCACCGCAGGGGCACCGTCCTGTTGATTGGCTGGAAGATGATGGCACCGCTCTGCTGCGAGATGGGCCGGCGGTTGCCCACGTAGCAGCGCACCAGGCCCGGGATGGAGTCGAAGCTCTCCATCTCGAACTGGTACTGCACGCGGCTGTAGGCCTCACTGAGTCGCAGGACGGTCCGGCTGATCTTGAAGTGCTGGGCCAGGTTCTTCCACTGGCAGGTCAGGACGAAGTTTCCGGGGCTGGACAGAGAGTCTCGGACCAGGAAGTCGCCGTCTCGCTGTACGAGGTTTTCAGATACCTTGGGGACAAGACAGTGAGTGGGGAGTAGAAAAGGCAAATGCACATCCCTTTCACCGCTTGCTGCTGTCCCCACCTTGGGCCAACACCAGGCAATGCTATGCCGGCTTGTCTTCAGTCAACTCTTTCGCTTCTCACAGGTCAGATCTGTAGACGACCCAATCATGCATTCAAAACAACTCCTTGATCACCTACTCTGTGGCCAGCAACCCTGCAGGCACCAGGGGTGCGGCAGTGACTGCAGCGGACAGAGCCTGTCTCATGGTACTCCTGACCTTCGTGGAGAGCTTCTGCAATTAGGCAACAGCCATGGTATGTCAGACGTTGTCAAGTCCAAGCAAAAGAGAACCAGGCAGGGGACAGGAAGTACAGGGGAGGGGCTGCAGGTTATCCTTTAAAATAGGGTGGTTAGCCCGGCGCAGTGGCTCAGCCTGTAATCCCAGCACTTTGGGAGGCCGAGGCAAGAGGACTGCCTGAGCCCAGGGGTTTGAGACCAGCCTGGGCAACTGGGTGAGACCTCGTCTCTACAATAAATCACAAAAACTAGCCGGGCGTGGTGGCGTGCGGCTGTAGTTCCAGCTACTTGGAAGGCTGAGG
>CAUYQG010171284.1:0-28321 GCA_963574415.1 Tarsius wallacei | reverse complement strand
ATCAAAAACGAACCAACCAATCAGTATCTCTGTAACCGTGTTTATGCAGTTCTATCCAATCCTGTGTGAACAAGTTTGTAAAGCCACCCCACTCCCTCAGAATTCTGTATAAAAGGTGCATGTAAACCTGAGACGGGGCTCGCTCTCGTTCCAAGCCGCTGAGCCGGCTACAAGCGTGAGCCCAGACTCGAGTCTGAATTAAAAAACCCCTTTTGTGCTTACATCAGAGCTGACTCTTTTGGTGATCTCTTAAAACATTGGGTACAACACTGTAACAAAAAGCCAAAATATGTACTGCTTTTGGGTCCAGATGGTAGACAAAAAGCTGAAAGATCCTTGAGGAGAATGTTAGTAAAGATTTGAAAAACAGTATAGAAATGTTATTGGTGACTGAAGAAAATTAATAGACCCATTTCATGCAGTGATATTGATGGCAAAGGGGGCCTAATGAGCTCATGTATCTGACTAAGGAGAATTCCAGGAAGAATGTTGCCAAATGGATTGTCTTAGTTGGCTATAAAAAAATAGATAAGTAGTGAGATGAACTAAGAAAGGAACTGTTTGGTTCCTTTTTAAACAGAATTTAGAGGAAATGAAAAGAAGCTGGACTTAATGGATTCAAAGAGAAAACTCTTCCTTATTTCAGCATCTAAGCTAAAGTCACTCAAAGTAAAAAAATGGCCTCAGGGCAAAGATCAGATCCTGTGCTACCAGTGAAATGCTGTCTCAAGGTTGTGGTGATAAGATCCTTTGTTGAGGCCTCATGAAGACGTTAGGTGGTTGCTTACAAACTTTCAGTGATACCAGCGGTTCTAAAATTTTGTGTGCATCAGATTCAACTGAGGATTTTATTAAAACCCAGACTGCAGTCAGGTGCTGTGGCTCAAGCCTGTAATCCTAGCACTTGGGAAGTCCGAGGTGAGCAGATTGTCTGAGCCTGCGGTTCGAGAATAGTCTAGACAACTTGGTGAGACCTCATCTCTACTATAAAAATCAAAAAATTAGCCAGACATGGTAGCACATACCTGTAGTTCCGGCTACTTGGAAGGCTGAGGCAGAAGGATCACCTGAGCCCAGCGAGTCAACGCTGGAGTGGCCATGAGTGTGTCATGCACTAAAACCTGGGTGACAGAGTGACACTCCAATAAAAAAAAAAACCAAAAAGCCGGGCTCGGTGGCTCAGCCTGTAATCCCAGCGCTTTGGGAGGCTGAGGTGAGTGGATTGCCTGAGCCTGCAAGTTCAAGACCCGCCTGGGCAACTTGGTGAGACCTCATATCTACAATAAAATCAAAAATTAGCCAGGCGTGGTAGTGCATGCCCGTAGTTCCAGCTACTTGGAAGACTGAGGCAGAAGGATCGCCAGAGCCCAGCAGGTCAAGGCTGTGGTGGCCAGGAGTGTGCCACTGTACTCCAGTCTGGGTGATGGAGTGAGACGCCACTTCAAAAACAAAAAACAAAAAAAAACCAAACACCAAAAAACCCAGACTGCTGGGCTAGACCCTTGTGATGATACTAATGCTGCTGGTACAGACACCCTGTGTTTTGAAGCACAGAGCTAGACCAGAAGGCTATGAAGAATTTGAAGGCTATGTCTTGAGTACCATCTAAACCAGACAACAGAGCTGAGACAATTAAAGGTCTTTTCATACAACACCCTAACTTAAAGGTAGTCCAAGGTCCATAGAGCCATGTCTCAAAGGGATGTGTGGGGAGTGGTTTTCATCTAATGCTGTGAACCCCTAAGAGATTCATGGGAAATCCCACAAAGTTTTTCAGAGAAATATATAAGTGGAAGCACCACCTGGACTAACAATATAGAGACAGTTCAAAATGAAAAATATCAGGGTCCATATTCAAACAGGAAAAGGCTAAGAACGTGGGCCATTTCTTGTGGAAAAATAAGAAGATTAAGATGACATAGACAAAAGCCCAGAAGATGGAGGTGAGCACTACAGAGAACTCCCCAAGTGCTGAACTGATTCATAAACAGGCATGTATCTAGCTAAATATTAGAACTGCTGTGGACCAGTGACTGCTATGTACCTCCCCACCCCTTTTTCTTCTTAAATAACAACTCTTGAGGGATAATTCACATTCCATACAATTCACCCATTTAAAGTTTACAATTCAAAATTGTTTACTATATTCACAGGTACATACAACCACAGTCAATCTTAGACATTTTCATCACACCAAAAAGAAACCTATAACCTTTAGCTATTACCTCTACCACCCACCCTCCCAGCCCTAAGCAGGCACAAATTTTTCTGTCCCTATAGATTTGCCTGTTGAAGATGTTTCATATAAATGGAATCATGCAGTATGTGATCTTTGGTGATACCTTCTTTCATTTACCATATTTTCATGCTTCATCCAGTTGTAGTAATTAGCAATACTTGATTCCTTTCTTTCTTTCTTTTTTTTTTTTTTGAGTCAGAGTCTCTCTGTCTCCCAGACTGGAGTACAGTGGCACAATTACAGTTACCGTAGTCTTGACCTGCTGGGCTCAGATGATCCTTCTGTCTCAGCCTTCCAAGTAGCTGGAACTATAGCTGCACACCACCATGCTTGGTTAATTTTTATTATTATTGTTATTGCTGAGACAAGGTCTCGCCAGGTTGCCCAGGCTGGTCTCAAAACCCTGGGCTCAGGCAATCCTCTTACTTCAGTCTTCCAAAGTGCTGGGATTATAGTTGGGAGCCGCCGTACTACATTCCTTTGTAGAGACGAGGTCTCACCAGATTTTCCGGGCTGGTCTCGAACCCGTGGGCTCAAGCAATCCACCCACCTCAGCCTCCCAAAGTGCTGGGATTATAGGCTGGGCCACCAAGCCCGACCTACCTTCCTTTTTATGGCCCAAAAATATTCCATTGTATGGACACACCACTTTTTATTTATCCATTCATCAGCTGATGGACATTTGGGTTGTTTCCACCTTTTAGCTATTATACTCCTGCTATAAATATCCATACACAAGTTTTTGTGTAGACCTATGTTTTCATTTCTTGTGAGGTTATGCCTAGGAATAGAATTGCTGGGTCATAGCGTAACTCTATGTTTAACCTTTCAAGGAGTTACCCAGACTGTTTGCCAAAATGACTACACCATTTTACATTCCCACTAGCAGTGTACAAGGGCTCTGAGTTCTCTACAGTCCCTGATACTTCTTTGAAGAGGAGTATCAGTTACAATTTCCCTGTCCCTGCCTCACTCTTGTATGTTGGACGGGGAGCCGGAAAAGAGGGCAAATAACTTGTCCCTTTAGTTCACAGGTCTTCAGGTTGAGATGAGCTATAGCCAAGGAGCCTCATCTGCACCTGGACCTGATTTAGATAATGAGATCCTGGACTTGTCAAGCTGATGAAGTAATGAAGACTAGTATGGTATTTACATCCTTATTGAGTCCTTTCCCACACTGATTATGCGCTGGGCCTGTTACAGCCTTGACTGTTAGCCTATGGCAGAAATGATGCTGGGCCTGGCCATTAATTACATAAACAGTATCCAATGCCTCCCTTCTGGAATCCAGACACCATTCCACAAGTGATCCAAGCAGCCACTGGGTCCCAGCTCAGCTCCCATTCCATTCAAGTCTCAAAGAGCCAAGGCCATTCCAGCGCCTAGCTGACACCACATGAAACAGAAGAACTCATCTGCATTACTTCAGGGGTCAACCCACAGAATTGTGAGAGGTAATAAACTGCTGTTTTATGCTATGAAGTTTATTACACTGCAATAAACAACTAAAACAGGCCAGGCCACCTGTAATCCCAAGACTTCAGGAGACAGAAGCGAGAGGATTGCCTGAGTCCAGGAGTTCAAGCAGCCTAGGTAACCTGGCAAGACCTCGACTCTACAATAAATTTTTTAAAAAATTAGCCAGTCGCGATGACGCGTGCCTGTTACAAGGCTGAGGCAGAAGGATCACCTGAGCACAGCAGGTCAAGGCTGTGGTGGCTGTGAGTGTGCCACTGCATTCCAGCTTGAGTGACAGAGTAAGACTAGATTACGACTCAAAAACAAAAACAAAAAAACAGCCAGGTAAGGTGGCTGAAGTCTGTAATCCCAGCACTTTGGGAAGCCAAGGGGAGAGGATTACCTGAGAGTCCAGGGGCTTGAGACCAGCCCGGGCAACTTGGTGAGATCTCATCTCTACAAAAAAATCAAAATAAGTTGGGTGTGGTACCACATACCTGTAGTTCTAGCTACTTGGAAGGCTGAGGAAGAAGGATCACCGGAGCCCAGCAGGTTGAGGCTGCGGTGGCCGGGAGCGTGCCACTGTACTCCAACCTGGGTGACAGAGTGAGACTCCAACTCAAAAAACAAAAACCAACAACAACAACAAAAAAAAAAAAAAGAAAAGAAAGAAAAAGAGGTCTTCTTTGGTAGCATTTTCAATTTCCTTCTCTCTAATCATGGTAGTCTAGCTGCTTTTGAAGAAATGTAATGTGAAATAAACCTTTCTTCCAAAAATTTAATTCATTATACCTGGGACCAATTTAACAACATTTAAACAAATAAAATATGTCTTCTAAGTCACAGGAACCTTTTTTGAGACAGGGTGTTGCTCTGCCAGCCAGGCTAGAATGCAGTGGTATGATCCCAGTTCACTGCAGCCTCTAGCTCAAGTAATCCTCCTGCCTAGGTTTCCCAAGAAGCTAGGACTACAGGCATGCACCACCACACCTGGCTAATTTTTTGTTTAATCTTTTTTTTTTTTTGAGTTGGAGTCTCACTCTGTCACCCAGGCTAGAGTGCAGTGACACACTCATGGCCACCCCAGCATCGACCTGCTGGGCTCTGGTGATTCTTCCGCCTCAGCCTTCCAAGTAGTTGGAAATACAGGCACATGCTATCACGCCCGGCTAATTTTGACTCAGGCAATCCACTCACCTCGGCCTCACAAAGTGCTGGGATTACAGGCTGAGTCACCAAGTCCAGCTTTTCTTATCTTTTGGTAGAGACAGGGTCTGCCTATGTTGTCCAGAATGGTCTCTAACTCCTGGCCTTGAGCAATCCTCTCATCTCAGTCTCCCAAAGTATTGAGATTACAGACATGAACCACTGCACCTGGCCTCTGGAGACATTTTTTAGACTCTGCATTAGTCACGGTTCTCTGGAGAGACAGAACCAATAGGAGATAGACAGATAGATGATAGATCGATCGATAGGTAGATACGTAGGTAGACAGACAGATAATAAGAAATTTATTAGAAGAACTGACTTATGAGATTATAGAGGCTGAGAAGTTCCATGACAAGTCATCTGCAAGCTGGAGACCCAGGAATGCCAGTAGTCCAGGTCAGTCCAAGTCCAAAAGTCTCAGAAACAGGGAAGTTGATGGTGTAATTCTCAGCCTGAGGCCAAAGGCCTGAGAACTAAGACGTTGAAGGGTGAGGATGCCACTGATATAAGTCCTGGAGTCCAAAGGCCAAGGAGTTTTTTCTCTGCCCTTTTTGTTGTCGTTGTTTGATCCAGGTCCCTAGTTGATTGAAAGGTGCTCATACACACTGAAAACAGATCTTACCCACTCAGTCCACCAACTCACATGCCAATCTCCTAGAGGAAACACCCTCACAGACTTATCCAGAAGTAATGCTTTACCAGTTCTGTAGGCATTCCTTCATCTAGTCAAGCTAAGTTAACTATCACAGAGTTTAAGCAATCAATAATAACAAAAAACTAAAAGTTTCTATTTTCAGCAGAAAACAATGAGCAGCTCCACAGGTCATCAGGGAGGAATAGCCAAGGCTGAGCCATCTCAGCATTAGCTTGGTACTAATCTGAGGAAAGGCCCAGAGTATCAGGAAAACTCACACCTGGATCTGGAAGTTAGCAAGGACTACACAGACACAAAACAAGGACATCTTCAAGGCAGTTGGAAGGGTTAAGATGACAGGTATTCCGATAACTGTCATGGCAACCAACCAAGATGTTAATATCAGTAACTCCAACAAGAACTTGTGGGCACTGCCTCCTCTTACACGGAGGCAGCTGCTACCCTTCTGCTTGCTCCTTTGGATTCAGGGGCCCTCACATGTCTGATCCGGTCACCCTGTCTTTCAAATCCATCCTAGGGAAGGCCAAGATGGCATACAGGGAACTTGAAGGCCTTCTGCATCTTGAAAAGAGGGGCAATAATAGCAACTCCCTCATAAGACTGTAGAAATACTCTCCTAATTTTCTTTTTTTTTTTTTTTTTTTTGAGTTGGAGTCTCACTCTGTCACCCAGACTGGAGTGCAGTGGCACGCTCCCGGTCACCACAGCCTCAACCTTTCAAGTAGCCAGAACTACAGGCCTCTTCTAATTTTCACAGGAAAATTCTCAGAAAAGTTCCAGGCACACAGTAAAAAATCTCAATATATTACACAGTTAACATATTACATTTGGGAAATGTGTTCAATGACAAATGTACCTGCTCTAAAGGCAATCAATTACAAGGGGAAAAAATGTATTTAAATGAAAGGATATCAACCTACAAGTCTATTAACAGAAGACTAGTTTAAGCAAACTGTAGCATAGCTATAGAGCAAAATACTATACTGGCTTAAAAAGAAGATAGTAAATAATGAGAGGATTTTAAAAGATTGATGTGGAAAATTTCTGATATATGCAAATAGAAAACCAAATAGAAAAAAAGCAGCACAGTTCTAGTCTTAAACTAACTGGTAGAAACCACCAGACTAAACAGATGCCATAAATTGGGTGAGAATTTCACTTTCTACATAATATATGGCTACAGTATTTTTAAGCACGTGGCTTTTATTATAATCAGCAAAACATTAATGTAAAGGCACATGGCTCCTTCTTAAAATACAGGATGCTTTTACCTGAATTTGTTCACACAGTTTTCAACGCTCACTCTTCGTAGAGCTCAAGGAGACCAAGTCTGTTTTTAGAACAGTGTCAGAAGCTGCTACATGATCTGTTTCCTGTATCAGGCAGCTATTTTTAATTAATGAACATTTTGCTGTAAGAGATCGCCGTGAAAGAAACACACCACCTTTTTTGCAAGTTAAACTATAGAAAGGCTTCCCCTCTAGACTGAAAAATCTGAATCATAAAAAAGTAATCTACTTTATAGGGTGTTAGATGATATTTTGTATTAAGCACTTTATTGCCACTCTGATCCTAAGACAAATTAATCTCAGTTAAACATTCCTCTAGGAATAGATCTAAATTTCTTTACTTAATTTGTCTTAACAAATAGGCTGGACATGGTGGCTTACACTTCTCATTCCAGCATTTTGGGAGGCTGAGGCAGGAGGATTGCTTGAGCCCAGGAGTTGTAGACCAGCCTGGGCAACACAGCAAGACCTTGTCTCTACAAAAATATAAAAAAATAAAAAATCAGCTGGGCACAGTGACAAGCACCTGAAGTCCCAGCTACTTGGGAGGCTGAAGTAGGAGAATCACCTGAGCCCAGGTGTATGAGACTGCAGTGAGCTGTAATCATGACTTGGCACTCTAGTCTGGGCAACAGATTAAGACCCCGACTCAAAAAACAATAAACAAAAATATAGCATCCTTCATATAGCAGAAAAACAACAATTGAGGGAAAAAATTCAAAGGTAAGAGAAAGAAAAGACACACATAGAACAAAATTTATTTTAAACCAAATATTTTTTAAGCATATATGTGCAAAACACTGTCCTACACTGACTAAAAGACTTAAAACTGTAGATGCTGTCTATAAGGGTAGCAACACAACTACACCTTTCACTTTATCAGATTTCTCCCAAGGGTGGTGATATGAGATAATATGGTTCAATGGTAGTTGCTATATAAACTTTAATTATATGTTTTATCCACCCAATTCTTCAACTGGCGGGTTCTATATCACTGTAAGGAAGTCCTCTAAAGAGTCAGTATCAGTGAGAAGAGGTGAGAATTCACCAACAGTTGGCTAATAGAACCAGGGTTCCTATGGTCCTATATAAGTCACTCTCCCAGAATCAAGCTAGAATTTTCGTGTCGATCTAAGAGGTCCCAAGAAGGCCCCCACTGTGCTATATACTGTAACATACAGTCCAGGTACAAAACAAAAAAAGGATTTAATGTTCTCTGACCAAACTGTAATCTCCATGACAGGTGACAACCCATACAATCACAATGAACTCTACCCACCTTCTCTTCACTCGCCACTCTCTGAAATTCTTTGCATTTGTAACTGCTTCACAATATCTGAAGTGCTTTCTTATCTATTAGTTTATTTGATTCAAACTTGTTTTAGGATTTCTAACTAGTAAAATATATTTAGCTAAAAATGCTGGCTTGAAGAGAAGTCCTAGGGATGGAGTGGTGAGGGCAAATGTCCTCTACAAAGGCCTTGGGTCAGACACAGTGGCTCATGTCTGCAATCCCAGCACACTGGGAGGCTGAGGCAAGAGGATTGCTTGAGCCCAGAAGTTCAAGACCAACCTGGGCAACATAGTGAGACTTTGTCTCTAACTGAAATTAATTAGAGGATTCCATGGGGAGGGGGGATGTGATTGCTAATTTTATATGTCAACTTGGAGAGTATTTTAGAGAAGATTAAATCAGCGAACTTTAGGTAAAGCAGATTGCCTTCCATAATGTGGATGGGCCTCACAGTTGAAGGCCTGAATAGAACAAAAAGACCAACCTCCTAAGCTAGAGGGAATTCCCCAGTGGATTGCCTTTGGACTTCATCTACACCATGGACTCTCCTGGGTCTTGACTTATATCAGCCCACACTATAGATGTGCCAGCCTCCATAATCCTAAGACCCAATTCCTGATAACAAATGTCTTTATCTATATAACAGGTGTACTCAGAGATATTGTGGGTTCAGCTCCAGACCACTGCAATAAGGTAAACATCGCAACAAAGCTAGCCACACAAATTTATTGGTTTCCTATTATACATAGAAGTTGTTTACAATATACTGTTATCTAGTAAGTATGCAAAAGCATTAGGTCTAAACAAAAGGGGGAGACATCTTTAATTAAAATATACTTTATGGCTAAAAAATGCTAATTACCACCTAAGCCTTCAGTGAGTCATAATCGTTTTGCTGGTGGAGGGTCTTGCTTCGATGTTAATGGCTGACCAATCAGGGTGGTTCCGTGGGGGACTATGGCAATTTCTTAAGACAACAAAGATGAATACAGTATAGAATACACATAACTTTAAGAATATGTGCGAATCAACTGCTTATGTTATCAGTAAAACTTCTGGTCAACAGGAAGCTCTTAGTAAGTTTTTAAGGAGCCAATAAGTTTTGCACTAATTTTCGACTGTGTGGGGATCACCGTCCCTAACCCCAAGTTGTTCAAGGGCCAATTGCACTTTCTGCCACTTTCTCATCTTTACTTCCCTTCATTTCCTCTCACTTCGCAGTGTATCCTACCTTACGGACACTACTCTTCTCTGGTTTTAATCCCTATCACAAATTGGAGTTGTAGGTAGAACCACGATTTAGGATGGGGAAGCAGAGGCAAAAAGAGATGAAATGACTTATACAAGCTCAGACTGTAAATTAATGATAAAATTACGTTAAGTGTATCCCCTGAATCTTTAATAAAAATAATAAATTTATATTTAAAAAATTATAATTAGGCTGGGCACAGTGGCTCAAGTCTGTAATTCCAGTGCTTTGGGAGGCTGAGGCAAGAGGACTGCCTGAGCGCAGGGGTTCAAGACCAGCCTGGGCAACTTGGTGAGATTTTGTCTCTACAACATATCAAAAATTAGCCAGGTGTGGGAGCTACTTGGATGGCTGAGATGAAAGAATTGCCTGAGCCCAGGAGGCCGAAGCTGTGATGGCCGTGAGTGTGCCACTGCACTCCAGCCTGGACAACAAAGTGAGACTACAACTCAGAAAAAAAATTACAATGAGTCGAGCACGGTGACTCGTGCTAGTAATCCCAACACTTTGGGAGGTGGAGGCAAGAGAACTGCCTAAGCCCAGGGGTTCAAGACCAGCCTGGGCAACTTGACAAGACCTCATCTCTATAGTAAATTAAAAAGTTAGCTGCTGTGGTGGTGCACGCCTATAGTCCCAACTACTTGGATAACTGAGATGGAAGGATCACCTGAGCCCATCAGGTAGAGGCTGCGGTAGCCATGAGTGTGCCACTGTACTCTAGCCTTGGTGACATGACAGAGTGAGACTCCAACTCAAAAAAAAAAATTACAATTAGGGCCCACTTTCTTTTAAGTCAGGATCCTACTTTGATCACCGCTCACTGCAGCCTCTACCTCCTGGGTTCAGGCGATCCTTCCATCTCAGCCTCCCAAGTAGCTGGTACTGCAGGCATTTGCTACCATGCCCAGCTCATTTTTGTTATTTTTATTTTTCAGAAATGAGGTCTCACTATATTGCCCAGGCTGGTCTCAAATTCCCCTCAACTGATTCCCCTGCCTTAGCCTCCCAAAGTGCTGAGATTATAAGCGTGAACCACTGCACCTGGCCTAGGATGCATTTTCTAGAAACAGTTAGTTTAATATCATTACATAGGGAGAAGCGTAACATAATTATTAAAAGCATGGGATGTCAAGTCAAATTACACTTGCCTCACCACTTATAAAACTGTAATCCTTAATATTAAGTTAACCTTTGTTCTTTGGTTTTCTCATCTCTAAATACTGGAATAATAACTTACCTACTTTCATTCGGATTGGACAAGATTTTATGAGATAAAATGGGTAAAACACTTTGAATACTATGTTTCACATAGGAAGCTCTCAATAAACGTTATCCATTCTTATTCTTCCATTATTAATTAATCAGCCTTTCAATGATTCTCTAATATAAATGCCCTGGATACATCTGTCCTTTTCCTTTTCCCTTGTGGAATCATAAACTTCAGGTGTATGATGTCAAACACACTTATAAATCATGACTAATCCGATGTACAGACATATAGCATGCTTCATGGGTCACATGCAAATAAGTGCAAAAATTAAAAGAAACCTGGGGCCAAAAGGAATCAGAATGCTAAAGAATATTTCTATGTATTTTGTTGGCTGCTTACTACTACGTGAAAAAAGAGTCTTATAAGTACAGAACTTGACTGAATTTTTCCTTCATGGGATTGCTTCAAAGAACACTGACAAAACAGTCTTCACTGACAAAACAGTCTTCACGGGGCTACAGTCGCAAATAAGTGGCATGGCCCTCTTCCTCTGCCATTTCTGAACTCAGTATGTTAACCAAAACACATCCTTACTCTGTCTTCAGGGACGAATGGTTCTGCAAAGAAGTGGGTAGGTGGTCAGAGGCCTGCGTTCTCATTTCAGCTCTTAGTACAACCTTCTCAGACCTCAGTGCTGCCAACACTGCACCACCTGCACCCCTACTTCAGATGCGCAGAACAAAAACAGTAAAGAAGACAGACCATAGTGCCGGGTGCGGTGGCTCATGCCTATAATCCCTGAACTTTGGGAGGCGGAGGTGAGAGGATTACCTGAGCTCACAGGTTCAAGACTAGCCTGGGCAACATGGCAAGATCTAGTCTCTACAATAAATAAATAAAAAATCAGCAGGCATGGTGGCATTTGTCTGTAGTTCCAGCTACTTGGAAGGCTGAGGTGGAAGGATCAGCCTGGGTAACATCGCTGGTCGAGGCTGCGGTGGCCATGAGTGTGCCACCGCACTCCTGGGTGACAGAGTGAGATTCTGACTCAAAAAAAAAAAAGACAGACCCTAAAACAGATGTTTACCACAGGCTTCCAGATTTGCAGCATAGGGAAGAAAAATATTTGTGGGGACTGTATCAATGTTCCTCTTAATGAAGTTACCTTAGATATCTGAAGTTCAATGTTAAGAAAAATGGGCATTTTACCTTTGTTATTTATGTGTTTAATTATTCATGTGTTTACTTATTTATGTGTGCATATGTGTGTGTGTGTGTGCATGTATGTATGTATGTATGTAAGGGTGTTACTATGTTGCCCAAGCTGGAGTGCAGTGGCACGATCATGGCTTACTGCAGCCTCGAACTTCTGGGCTCAGACACTCCCTCCACCTCAGTATTCCAAGTAGCTGGGACTACAGGTGCATGCCACCATGCCTGGCTAATTTTTCTTTTCTTTTCTTTTTTTTTTTGTAGAGACAAAGTCTTGCTATGTTGCCCAGGCTGGTTTCAAACTCCTGGGCTCAAGTGATCTTCCCACCTTAGTCTCCTAAAGTACTGGGATTATATGGGTGAACCACTACACTTGACTTTTTAAAATCAATCAATCTATCTATCTATCTATCTATCTATCATCTATCTATCTGAGACAGGTATCTATCTATCTATCTATCTATCATCTATCTATCTGAGACAGGTTCTTACTCCGTTGCCCAGACTAGAGTGCAATGGCGGGATCCCAGCTCACTAAAGCCTCAATATCCTGAGCTCAGGCAATCCTCCTGGCCTCAGTCTCCTGAGTAGTAGGATTACAGGTGTGAGCCATCATGCCCAGTTAGTTTTTTTTGTTTTTGTTTTTTTTTTTTGTAGAGAAAAGGTCTTGCTGTGTTGCCCTGGCTGGTCTTGAACTCCTGGGCTCAAGAGATCCTCCCACCTTGACTTCCCAAAGTGCTGGGATTACAGGTGTGAGCTACCACACCCAGCCTACTCTGATAAATTATTTTCCAGACCCACCAATGGGATGAGACCATAGATGTAAAACTTTATGCCTTGGAGTAAAAGATAACAAGACACTCTTTTTTTGTTTATTTTTCTATTTTAACTTAAGACCAAGTTAGCAACACGCAAGGGCCAAATTCAAAATGAGAAGGTTATACACCTCTTAAAATACATACAGTTGGGCCCTAGACTTTGATGCTTTCAATAGCACTCTCAGTGCACTGAATTTTTCATCAGCTCAACCCATGTTTACTTGTGCCATAGCTCTGATATACAGCTGTGAGAACAGAAAGAGAATGCCACGTAAGTACTGTGAATCACAGCTAACATTTTTGCTAAAACTTGTACTCACCCTCTATTTATTTTGTCGGGAGATTTTAATCTAATTTCTTGCAATTTTTGGATCCGTGAGCTTGTGTTAACTCATATCACTTAAGGAATATACACTTGAGACAACTTGAGAAAGTCAAGTGTGAACTCTTGAATGAAAATCCGACAGCTCCCTCAGACACTGACTAAGCAGGGCAGCCAGTGTTGACCAGGTACCCTCTTATTCCCAACTTGGTGTGTATGATCTCATTCGCTTCTCATGACAATTGTCTTTATTCAGAACCACCATAAACCACCAAAAAACCAGCAAACCAAACACAAGGGCTTAGGTAGCTTGTTCTAAGTCATATAGCTAGCAGAAAAGAGTAAGGCTCTGCCCTCATGCTGAAAATATTAAGACAAAAACCCCTTCACTGTGTAATTAAGAATGTCAATGTTGCTGGGCATGGTGGCTCACACCTATAATCCCAGCACTTTGGGAGGCTGAGGTGAGAGGATTACCTGAGCCCACGGTTTCAAGACCAGGCTGGGCAACTTGGTGAGACCTCGTCTCTACAATAAATCAAAAACTTAGTTGGGTGTGGTGGCGTGTACCTGTAGTTCCAGCTACTTGGAAGGCTAGGCGGAAGGATCACCTGAGCCCAGCAAGTCAAGGCTGCAGTGGCCGTTGAGTGTGCCACTGCACTCCAGCCTAGGCAACAGTGTGAGACTCTGAGTCAAAAAAACAAATGTTAATGTCAAGAGTCACCTTTGTTGTGGATTAAAATAATAACTTTTTGGACAACAAAAAAAGCATCATTCAAGTATCATTACTGAAAGGTAAATAAGGCTGAGTGCGGTGGCTCACCCCTGTGATCCCAGCACTTTGGGAGGCCAAGGCAAGAGGACTGCTTCAACTCAGGAGTTCGAGACTAGCCTAGGCAATATAGCAAGACCGTGTCTCTACAAAAAAAAAAAAAAAATCAAACAATTAGGCAGGCTTGATGGTATGCGCCTATAGTTCCAGCTACTTGGGAACCTGAGGTGGAAGGCTTGCCTGAGCCTAGGAAGTCGAGGCTGTGGTAAGCCAGGATGCCACAACTGCACTCCAGCCTGGGTGACAGAGTGAGACTCTGTCTCAAAAAAAGAATAAAAATGTAAAAAGCAGAGTGTACAAGCATACAGAAAAATTAAGTTTTATTTCAAACACACATGCACATTACACACACACACACACACACACACACACACACACACACACACACACACACACACACACAAAATGCTGTCCCGGGCTGTGGTTAAAAAGTTTGAAAGCCACTGTTCTAAAGTCTAACTACTGACCGCTCTCCAAAAATAAGTGAAAAAGCACCATATTCAGCTTCCCCAGTAACACTGCTTTTAAAAAAAAATCGTTGCTGTGAGAAAGAAAAGGAAAACAGATTAAAGGTCTGGACTATCAAGAGGAAAATTTCTCCTGCCCCTTTAGCATTTTGGTTCCAATGAATCACTAACAAACTCAGATTACTAATTCATTTTCTAGACAAGACACCAACAGGTATAAAAAGAATCATTAGGGAGAGGGCAGGTGCAGAGGGAAAAACACTAGTTTCAGGTATGGTGCTCGATTCCATCCCACGTGCACCCAGACTTTGTCCCTTAGACCTCATAGTCCAGTGGGGTAGCTGCTATGACTTTACAGTTTTGCACTTTAAGGGATGCTCTCATGAAGGTCATTTTCTTTTCTTTTCTTTTTTTTGAGTTAGAGTCTCACTCTGTCACCCAGGCTGAAGCGTAGTGACACACCTCTAGGCCACCGCAGCCTCAACCTGCCGGGCTCTGGCGATCCTTCCACCTCAGCCTTCCAAGTAGCCAGAACCACAGGTATGCACTACCACACCCAGCTAAGTTTTGATTTATTGTAGAGACGAGGTCTCATCAAGTTGCCCGGGCTGGTCTTGAACCCACAAGCTCAGACAATCCACTCACCTTGGCCTCCCAAAGTGTTGGGATTACAGGCTGAGCCACCGAATCCGACCCATTTTCTTTCCTTTCTTTTTTTTTTTTTTTTTTTTTTTTTTGAGTTGGAGTCTCACTCTGTCACTCAGGCTGAGGTGCAGTGGCATGTTCACGGCCACCCCAGCATCGACCTGCTGCTGGGCTCCCGCAATTCTTCTGCCTCAGCCTTCCAAGAAGCTGGAACTACAGGCACGTGCTACCACGCCTAGCTAATTTTTTATTTATTGTAGAGATGAGGTCTTGCCAAGTTGCCGGGCTGGTCTTGAACCCACAGGCTCAGGTAATCCACTTGCCTTGGCCTCCCAAAGTGCTGGGATTACAGGCTGAGCCACGAAGCCCGGCGATGAAGGTCATTGTCTTCGAGACACAGGACTGGCAAGTATGGCCATTGGCGCCCTTTGACCAGCAGTGTCTGGTTTGGGCTGTGAAAGGTCTATGTTCAGAATTATGGTTAACCAGCAAATAGAATCTAGAATACTTTCAAGTCTCGAATTTTTGTCAATAAATAGACTACACCAAGCCGGGCATGGTGAATCACGCCCTTAATTCCAGCACTTTGGGAGGCAGAGGCGAGAGGATTGCCTGAGCCCAAGGTTTGGAGACCAGCCTGGGAAACTTGGCAAGTCCATGTCTCTACAATAAAAATAAAAATAAAAATAAATTAACCTGATGTGGTGGCACACACCTGGGTTCCAGTTACTTGGAAGGCTGAGGCAGAAGGAGAGCCTGAGTCCAGCAAGTCGAGGCTGCAGTGGTTGTGAGTATGCCACTGCACTCCAGTCTGGGTGACAGAATGAGACTCCAACTCGAAAAAAAAAACAATAGGCTACACCTAAAACTTAATTGGCACAAAATGGGAACTCAAGGATTAAGACTGCCTAGTAGCTAGCTCTAAGATCCTGGGAAAGTCAACTTCTATGGACCTGTATTTGTACATCTACAAGGCCTTGCAAAGTTCCCAATAGCTAAGATTTTATGATCCATGCCTTTAAGATGACACATCCTAGGTAAGGCACTTATCACCAGGGTAGAATAAAGATAAGTGGCACAGAAATAAACTCTAGAGCATAAACTCTTTCCTGGTGGCATCCTGACAACCACACTCTACCTGCCACCCCTGCAGCTGACCAGGCTCTCCTGCCTTATGGGTCTACCCAGAATTCGTGCCTCTCTCCTGTCACCTAGTGGCAGCAGGATCCACACGCCTGAGGGTCAAATGTTGCCCCTCCTTGAGATCAAGAGACAGAACTAGGTAATAAGAACCTTTCATTCTCTGAGCCAGCAAAGTTCCTTCCTGAAGCCACCAGGCAAGAGCCAAGAGACTGGGATCCTCCTCTTAAATTCCATCCTTCAATGTATCCTTCGTCCCAAAGCTTGTCTTCATGAAGGGAAACTTCCAGAGGAATCCTCAATTCAGAAGTCACTGTATTGGCTAAAATTTTTAAAAATGGTAAACCATAACATAGAAGGGATTTTAAAGAGACTTAAGGAAGTAGAAAACCATCTCTCCATGGTCTTTATTCATGTATTAGACTCAAGGTCACCATGCTGCACAAGCCTGGGAGAAATGAACAGGCGTTTGCAACTTAGTCTGTATGAATGGCACTCCCCAGAGATGTGCAATACCAGGAATACGGCCCTAACTCATCACTGCCTGAAGTATCTCTGAGCTTGCTGTTCAAAAATTGTCAGAACTTGGCCAGACATGGTGGCTCAGGCTTGTAATGCCAGCACTCTGGAAGGCCAAGGTGGTAGGACTGCTTGAGCTCAGAAGTTTCAGACCAGCTTGGACAACACAGTGAGACTTTGTCTCTACAGATAATTAAAAAAAAAAATTAGCCAGGCATGATGACACATGCCTGTGGTCCCAGCTGTTTCGGAGGTTGAGGTGGAAGGATCGCCTGAGCCAAGGAGGTAAAGTTTGCAATAAGCCATGATTGTGTCACTGTACTCTAGCCTGGGTAACTGAATGAGATCCCGACTGAAACAAAACAAAATAAAAATTGTCCTAACTCCTTCTCATTACTTTTTTGGCTTCAGAAGCCTCTAGGGCTTATGCAAAGCTAAGCTCCAAAAATGCTTACTCTTTAAAAAAACAAGCAATTAAAAAAATTAAAAAACCTTCAGACTAACCTTCAACAGCACTTGTTATTAAGGTGTCTAATTGACTCTAGCTTTCTACAGCTTTCTGTTGTCTCCTATGTACACTCAATATTTAAAAAAATTATCTGTGAGTGGCCCCCAAACAGTTAAAGAGAACCAAAAAAAAAAAAAAAAGCACAGAGTTATGCAATATACTTTATTTAAAGTTGCTCCTTCTCCTAAAAAGGGGAAGTCCCCTTTATATCTTTTTTATTCTTAATTCACTGCTTCATTGAAAGGCAGAAAGAGCCGGGCTCGGTGGCTCAGCCTGTAATTCCGCGCTTTGGGAGGCTGTGGTGAGTGGTTTGCCTGAGCCCGCGGGTTCAAGACCCGCCTGGGCAAGCGAGACCTCATCTCTACAATAAATAAAAAAAAAAAAAAAAAAATTAGCCAGGCGTGGTAGTGCGTGCCTGTAGTTCCAGCTACTTGGAAGGCTGGGGCGGAAGGATCGCCGGAGCCCAGCAGGTCGAGGCTGCGGTGGCCGGGAGCGGCCACTGCACTCCAGTCTGGGCAATAGAGTGAGACCCCAACTCAAAAAAATAAAAAATAAATAAAATAAAATAAAAGAAAGAAAGGCAGAAAGTTCAGAAGAAGGGAACCTATACTTATTTTAACACCTATTCTGACAGACATGGGACCTCACACCTGTAATCCCAGCACTTTGGGAGGCAGAGGCAAGAGGACTGCCAGAGTCTAGAAGTTTGAGACCAGCCTGGGCAACTTGGGGAGACCATCTTTACAGTAAATCAAAAAAAATAGCTGGGCATGGTGGTGCATGCCTGTGGTTCCAGTTACTGGGAAGGCTGAGGCGGAAGGATCAACTGAATCCAGCAGTTCAAGACTGAAGTGGCCGTTGAGCATGCTCTCTAGCCTAGGTGACAAAGTGACACTCTGATTCAAAACAAACTAACAAAAACCAAAAACCTACTCTGTGATATATACTGAGCTAGGCTTTTTTATATATATACAGGCTATCCCTTTCAAGAAAAATTTGAGCAATGGTACCAGAGTATCATGCTTTGGAATCCCCACTTTGTCAGTTACTATAGGTACAACCTATTACTTACATTCTTGGATGCCCAGTTTCCTCCAGTGTAATAGCCTAGCACCGTGACTGGCAAGCATAGGTGGCATTCCCTCCTCTGCCGTCACCCTGCTTCTACTTTCTGGCAACAACTGGGGGGAAAGGGGAGCAGCAAAGTTAACCCAGATACTCTTGCACTTACGAATTGCCTTCAGTCTTTTGTCTATTTTTAGAAATATTTGGAAACCTACTTGGACAAAATTTAAGTTTTATTTTATTTTTTGAATTGGAGTCTCACTCTGTCACCCAGGCTGGAGTGCCGTGGCACGCTCACAGCCACCATAGCCTCCACCTGCTGGGCTCAGCCTTCCAAGTAGCTGGAACTACAGGCACGCGCCACCATGCTCAGCTAATTATTTATTTATTTATTGTAGAGACGAGGTCTTATCAAGTTGCCCAGGATGGTCTCAAACCCCTGGGCTCAGGCAATCCTCTCGCCTCGGCCTCCTAAAAGTGCTGGAATTACAGGCTTGAGCCACCACTCCCAGCCAAGTTTCGTTTTAAATAAAAATAGATAGTGGCTTCCTCATAGATGAAAAAGAAATGAGAGAAGACAAAGGCTAGAGCACACTAGGGTCTAAACAGCAATTAAGTAAGAGGTGAGTGAAACCAAGTGAGAACGTATAAATGAACAAGAATGAAAGTTGAATCAGAAAAGAGAAAGAGTCAAATACAGAAAATAATTGGAACAATATCAATGAATTGTAGAGAACTTACTTACACAACAGACATTGGGTTAAAAGTTTTGTATGCACCATTGTATTTGACACCCAACAAAAAAAGGCAAACCATGGAACAAGTTGGGATGGCATTTGGGGCTGCTACATCAAGAATGGAAAAGCAGTTTTTCTACCAATTTTTCTAACACAAATATGCAGTGTCTACTTGTTATACACCACCTGATATTATGCAGAAACCAAACTAAACCCATAACTTAAAAGGTCACAGTTAAAATCATTGCGAAGATGGACAGGATAACAGTCACGAGGCAAAGGGCAGAAACTGTGGGAACAGAAGCACAGCAGATACTTCCAATTTAAAAGCGCATGACATTCTTGAAATTCCCCCAGGAAGGCTTCCGTTTGCTTTATAGGAACTCTCGGTGTTCTGTGCAAATATGTGGATTCACATTCCACTTCTGCTTAATTCACAGCCAATAAATAAGCTACCTGGCAAAAGATGTCAAAAGAAGTAGAAAAACAGACGAATAAATGGAAATGTTACTACTAAACTCATCAGGTAAGAGCCTCTTAAGCATTGTGGCATTTTTCTTCAACTTGCAAATTTCTAAGACTGGAGAAATCATTTCAAAGCTGTTCACTAGTTGGGAGCTATCACGAATCATAAAGGACCATGAAAACTTTTATCTGAAAAGGGTAAAAAAAACAAGAACAACAGCAAAAATCCATACAGAGTTCAAAGAGACATCTATACAGAGTTCAAAAATGGACGAAACTAAGATATGCTGTTTATCAATACAAAACTATGTGTTAAAATGTACAAGCAAAGGAACGATAAACATAAGATTTAGGACAGGGGTTAATTCTGAGGGGGCTTAGGTTGATGAGGATGAATAGGGGACCTCAAAAGTACCAAGACTGTTCTAGTTCTTTAGCAATGTTCACATATTCGGTATATCTTATTCACACCTTTATTATGCTTTGATGTACTTAGTATTTTATAATAAAAATTATGCATAATATAGAAAAAATAAGTAAACAAATTCATACTAGTTTTAATTGCTTAAGCAATTATTATGATTTTTTTGTACATGCTTCTAAACCAAAATATGATAATTTCCCAAAGGAAAAATATTTTTTTCTATTATATTATCAAACACAAATGTAGAAGAATCAATATTAACTTTTAATATGATGAATAAATTATGGGCCCCAGACACGGAGGTGACACATATCAAATATGTATTGGATATCTCAAGCTGGATTAACATAAATATATATCCTTATAAAAAATTAAACTAGTAATACACTGGAGAAAATCAGTCACTTGTTTGTATCCTTTGTCTCAGCTAATGGCATTTTCAAATGCCGAGTTAATCCAATAGAAACAATATGTAGAAAGAAATACTGAATCTGCAACACAGTGACTGTGATCACTGGGAAGTCATTACATTTCTCTGAGCCTGCCTTGCCCACTATAAAACTGCATTGTCTATTTCAGAGGATTACTGCTAATATTATATCACACAACACATGCAAAGAAATCACACAAAAACTGGTACCTATTAGCTTCTAAATAAATCCTCAAATGACAGACCGACCCTTCTTTGCCTTAGTTTTTTTAACATCTAAACCAAACCAGTTGTCTCAAATTTTTTTCATCATGTAACCCATTGAGACTTTTTGACTTCAGGATATGTACATTTATAAATTGTATACATGTACTATACTAATAATATACATTATATTTATATGATATTATATTAATACATTACTAACATGAGAATTATAGTAATTATAATTATATCACTATTGTTAATGAATATGTTGATAATTAATATATTAATACCCTTGAGTATATTAGTATAGTCGTATATATTAGTAATGTACTGTTAGTACATTATTAATATTACTACATATTATATATTAATAACATAATACATTACTATGTACATTACTAGAAAATAGTACATTACTATACTAATGTACATTAGTACTAACATAATACATTGCTATATGCTAATATATATAATTATACTAATATACTACAGAATATACAGAAAGGACTTCAATTAGAAAGATAAAATGAAAAGCAATTTTAAATATTAGCTTCACAATATTAGTCAATATCTCCAGGCATGAAAACACTTAAGGCAAAGTTCATATTTAACAACAGTGGTTGTAAGCTCAGACTGACAGTTTTGATTTTTTTTACCACCTTATCACCCTTTCTGGTTAGAGAATCACTGCTTTTGCATCATAATGTGACTCAGAGTTACTAGAAGTATAAACCCCACTATTACTTGTGGTTCACTCACATTGTTAACCTTTCCTTCAAATTGTGGTTTCTTTAGGAGAGTATTTTTAGGCTCACATATCATTTTGTGAAAGTTAAGTCAAGCGAGATGATACAGTCCATTCATCCACTAAACTAAGCACACAGGACTGCAATGTTTAGCAAAACGGTAAAGCAAAGGATCACAAGCACAGCCGTTCTCTGAGTCGATGAATTCCCACTCTCCTTCAGGAAGCCTTACCTACGGTACTACATGGGATATGGCAATGTGACCTTCAGATTGGGAAGTCACATATATAACAAGTACTAATAGGACAATTTTTCAACATATATGATAAATGTTAACATGGCATTTTTTTAAAAGAATAAATGGAAGTTCTAATATTGTCTCCCAACACCTAGACTGTCTGTCCTATCCCCCATGTCTGCACCCCACACACTACTTAGCTGTCAACCCTCAAAACAGCCTCCTAACCAATTGCAGCTTCTTCCCTCTCCCAGTCTATCCTCTCTGACTTCAGTCTCCAGTCTACCTTCTGCTCACAACTGTTATCTTTCCAACTCATAAATCAGATCATGTTACCCTATTCTCCTCTCAGAAATCCTCCACTGCCCTATGCGACCTGCAGGGTAAATCTTAACTCCTTAGCATGGCATGCAAAGTCCAGCTCCAAGCTCACATACATCCTGCCCATTTCTACTCGTGTCCACTCCGTGCCTTATGGTGGTCCACCAGATTGCTAGATGTGTTTCACACCTTCATTAATTCGGCAAGCATGTATTGGCCACCTATTACAGAACAAGCATTGAGGAAAATAAAGACCTGGTCCTTGCCCTTGAAGACTCATTCTCCCTGAACAATAATCATCAAGTAAATTAAATTACAATATAATGAAGATCAAGACACTGCACACTCTCCAAGGGCCTTTTCAGCCTGTTGGACTCTGTTTTTGGTTTCCACTGCTTATTTGCAATATTCTATTTGCGCATGCTACACACTGTTTCAGGCACAAATAACACTGTTATATACATACACACCCACATATATTTACATATATATTTTAATAGGCACAGTGTCTACGTGACCCACTCTGTCACCCAGGCCAGAGTGCAGAGGCTCCAGGATAGCTCAATGCAGCCTTGAGCTAAAGGCTCAAGTAATCCTTCCATCTCAGCCTCCCAAGTAAGTAACTAGGACTACAGACACACGCCACCAAGCTCAGCCAAACTTTTTACTTTTTTGTAGAGACAGGGTCTCACTATGTTACTCAGGCCGGTCTCAAACTCCTGGCTTCAAGCACTCCTCCTGCTGGGCCTCCAAAGCATTGGGATTATAGGTGTGAGCCACTGCACCTGGCTAATGTTTTTAATAGTATCTGATAAACTGATCATTTTAATAAAAGAGTCTGGCAAACATGTACTTACATACTCACACATGAAACATACCCACAGAACACAACCTTGAGTGTTGGGCCCACTGAAGGCATCTTAGAAGCCCACTAAGTGTAAGGGTACATATTATTTCATAAAAGAATTTGTCAAGCCAAGCCACAGACCATCCGTTCTTGCAAAAGACCCTAGCAACTGGATATTAAAATTTTCCTTCCACACTCTCCAAAACCTGCAGTCTATTTGCAATGTGTACTTGTGGTATGGATAGACCAGTTTCATAATAAGGACAGTGGCAAGCAGGAAGAAAAATTTATCTACTTACTACTTATATTAAGAAGATCATGACATCTTTAGGCATTATTATTTCAACTGTAACAAACCTGAATTAATGGACAAAAACAAGTCAAGGCAAACTTTGGCTAATATATACAACATCTCACAGCGATCCTCCCTCACATAACTCTGATTTTTGGGGCCAGGCATAATGGCTCAGGCCTGTAATTCCAGCATTTTGGGAGACTGAAACAGGAAGATCACTTGAGGCCAGGAGTTCAAGACCAGTTTAGGCAACAACATAACATGACTCTGTTTCTACAAAACATTTAAAAATTAGCCAGGGGTAGAGGTACACACCTGTAGTCCTAACTATTCAGGAGGCTGAGATGGGAGGATCACTTGAGCCCAGAGTTCAAGGATGCAGTAAACTATAATCTCACCATTGTACTCCAGTCTGGGTGACATAGTAAGATCCTGTCTCAAATAAAAAAAGATAATAAAATCATTGCACTCTGATTTCAAGTTTTAAAAAGAACTATACATGCCACTGCACTCCAGCCAGGGTGACAGAGTAAGACTCTGACTCAAAAAAAAAAGAACTATAAGCAATGTTAACATAGAATGCTTATAACTTTACTGTGCTTCTTAGTAAAAATTATATATTTACTTATAAAGATTTTCCAATGACACAATGTAGAAATACATGAAAAAAGTGGGGGGGGGGGAGAAAAAAGTAGAGGATAGAAGCCTTATTTTGTTTTTTAAAATCTAAAATTTTCTAGCTAGTCACAGTGACTCAGGCCTGTAATCCCAACACTTTGGGAGGCTGAGGCAAGAGAATTGCTTAAGCACAGATTTTCGAGACCAGCCTGGGCAACATAGCAAAATCTAGTCTCTACAAGAAAATCCAAAAATTAGCCGGGCATGGAGGCATGCGCCTGTAGTCCCAGCTATTCAGGAGGCTGAGGCAGGAGGATCACCTGAGCCCATGAGGTTGAGGCTACAATGAGCCAGGATAGTGCCACTGCACTACAGCCTGGGCGACAGAATGAGACCCCAACTTTAAAAAAAAAAATCTAAAAGTTTCTAAGTAATTCAATTCCTTCCTCAAGTATCCTTCTGCTCATTACAGAGCTCACAACAGGTTATTCCAGTACATGTCCTTCCATTTTCATTTCGTCCCAAATATCACCATGTCATGTGGAAACAAGGGACATTCAAATAAGCATTTACCAAGAAAAAAACAAAAAGCAAAAGAAGTCCAGCTCATTAGCTGACTCAAGTTGTGCCTCAAATACAAAAGGAGAGGCAGAAGTCTCAGACCACTCAAGAAGACGACAGATTACTTGCTCCACAGAGACTTCCATTTTAAAGGACTACATTCTTTGTGGGAAAAGATCTACTGGACTTATTAGGAATATACAGCAGCAGCTCTGATTTTTCTGAGCATTTATCAATTCTTGCAGGATAGCTTTAAATTACTTTGATCAAATCTGTCTAGATTAAGTACATCTAAGGGTATGAGGGCACTGGGCGCAACAGCTCATGCCTATAATCCCAGTACTTTGGAAGGTGGAGGTAAGAGGATTGCCTGAGCCCATGGGTTCGAGACCAGCCTGGGCAACTTGGTGAGACCTCATGTCTACAATAAATAAAAAAACTAGCCGGATGTGGTGGCACACACCTGTCGTTCCAACTACTTGGAAGGCTGAGGCAGAAGAATCACCTGAGCCCAGGAGGTTGAGGCTGCAGTGGCCATGAGCGTGCCACTGCATTCCATCCTGTGCAACAAAATGAGACTTCAACTCAAACTCAAAAAAAAAAAAGGGGTATAAAAGCATGACCTAAACTTTACGACAATTTGATTAGAATAGATCAAAATTAATGACAATATTACCAATATCAATTTTATTAATAAGATTATAACTAAACTCTCCCATCAGTTCCTTTGCCTTCTAAACCTACCTTTAATTTTTTTTTTTTTTGAAGAGACAGGGTCTCGCTCTGTCACCCAGGCAGGAGTACAATGGCACAATCAAGGCCCACTGCAGCTTCAAACAACTGGGCTCACGCGATCCTCCCACCTCAACCTCTCGAGTAGCTGGAACTACCGATGTGCACCATGATGTCCAGGTATTTTTATTTTTTGTATAGACAGGGCCTCATTATGTTGCCCAAGTTGGTCTTGAACCCCTGGCCTTAAACGTTCCTCACCCCTTGGCCTCCTAAACCTCTGGGGTTAAAATTATGAGCCATTGTGCCTGGTCTACCTTTGAATTTTGAGTAGAATAAATTCTCTAAAGACTGGCAATTTCAGAACCACCATGGGACAGTATCCTTTTACTACAGTACTCCCATGTGAGCCACTAAATAGCAATTATTCAGGTGCCACGAAAACAGGAAAGAGGAAGGAAAATAGATTAACTCAAGGATGGCTGCTCACCCATTGTCCCCTTACTACACATTCCCAGTCCCTGTTCTTTTGAAGCCACAAATTACTGCAAAATTCACATGGGTACACTTTGATCACGCAGGAAATGTAAACAATTACAACAAAAAAATTTGGCACAATACAGCTCCTGAATCTCAAGCAATTGTATGTAACTTTTAATAGTAGCTACAGGAAAGCTGTAAGATTTGCTAAAATTGTATTCAAATCACATTTAAACAGACATCTAAGCCTGCATTTTATCAAAATCATCAGCTAGAAATAGAGACCCCAAGGCGACTGTTAATGATACTTGCAGAGAATTTACAACCAAGAGTGAGGCAGCTAGATGGAGACTGGTGGTCTGCAAACTGGAAAAGCACTCATCTACTGAAATGACTAATTATTGCTACGCTACTATGACACCAATGACAGTAATTCCTTTTGCTTTTTAAGTGTTCACAAAGAGAATGGCATGATCACAACATCTCTTACTTGTGGAGGAACAGGAGGCCCGATGAAGCCAACATCAATTGGGTAAATTGGGTTTTCTTCTAAGCCTTCTCCTATTTATGGGGGGTTGGGGTTGATTTATTGGGCTGACAGTATTTTTAATTTATTTGGGTGGTATGTTAGTTGTGTTTGGATATACAACACAACATCAATTGGGAATCTTGGAATGAAATAATGACAGACCTCTGGCTGGCCCAGGAGTGGCTAACAATCAGGGTCAAACATCAAACAATCAGAACGAACTTCCTCAGTTGCACAGAAGGAACCCAAATGCAACTGAAAACTCACCCTAACCAAAGAAGGGGTCAAACTCCGTTGGAAAAAATGCAGACACCCTCCCTGCTGGCGTGCCTGTTGCGCCCTCCCCAACCTATCTCTTCTTTAATAAATCTGCCTTTCTTAATTCATAACTGCCTTGGTGAATACTTTTGCTCCTGTCACTCTAGCCATACCTAGCCGCCCCCACTCCTCCCACACATACATATCTCCTCTAGGACTGTCACTATCAGCTATTATTTTATTTATTCCCAGTGTAACTTTAGGATTCAGAGGGCAAAGTATTTTAACATACAAAAGACTAGGTTTCCTTATTCAGAATACAGAAATTTTAGACTAGATCATGCTGCCTCCTAGAGGCCAAAGGCACATAAACGTGCCTCTATGCTCTCAAAAAGTCTAATTTTAACAAACACCACACCTCCTCAAATTCGGTTCTTGATTCCAACCACACACAGTGTGCCCTAAGTGACTCTTTTTTTAGTTCATAGGTAGACACCTGCTTACATCAAAACACTTGAACTGGTTAGGGAAAAAAGTCTACTGCAAACGACCCAATCCTGAAGAGACAGAGCAAGTGACGCACGTTTGTAGCAGGAACATAGAGAGGTCACGACACCGAGACTATTATAGGAAGTGGCACTTTATTACGCCAGAGGGCTCGGCGGGCTTGATGGGTTACTGCTTCCAGGTCAAGTCCTGCAGAATGGGAGAAGCGGGGTCTTATGCCATCATTTAGGTAAGGGAGGGGGTCTGTTGAGCGATTACACATTCTCTTTGGAATTTACAAGGTGATGTGCAGAAAAATCAGATCTTTCAAAGAACAAATGGTCTCCAGGAACTGCAGGGTTGTAAACCGACAACTTCAAAAGAGGGGTTTTGGATAAGTCTGTGAGTTAGGTACTCTTTTGCATTTCCATGAGAGCCATCAGTCTTTGGCTACTTGGCTTTTTTTAAACAAAACTGGCCTGGCAGGTCTTCAGAGCTTGCCACTTGACTTTCAACAGGAAATACCTTTAACTGCTACCAGCCCCCCTTTCTGCCACAGGATTAGTGGGAGACAATTTGTCATCCCAGGTGATTGTCATGGGGGCCAACTACTGACCCTAAAGCAGTTACTCATGTGTTTCTGCATTCATTCACTCAATAATACAAGAAATATATATTTGAGCATTTGCCACACGTTCTGCTGTCAGTCATAAAAAGGGAATATTAATAAATGCAAATATTTCACAATGTATACTGTAAGTTTATATGCAATTCCCTTGATAGTTGATGAAAGGACAGACCAAGAGTGGGAAGTCATTTTTTCATCTTGTTCTTTTTTTTTTTTGAGTTGGAGTCTCACTCTATCACCCAGACTGGGGTGCAGTGGCCGCTCCCGGCCACCGCAGCCTCGATCTGCTGGGCTCCGGTGATCCTTCCGCCTCAACCTTCCAAATAGCTGGAACTACAGGCGCGTGCTACCACGCCCAGCTAATTTTTGATTTATTATAGAGATGAGGTCTTGCCAAGTTGCCCAGGTGGGTCTCGAACCTGCGGGCTCAGGCAATTCACTCACCTCAGCCTCCCAAAGTGCTGGGATTACAGGCTGAGCCACAAAGCCCAGCTCATCTTGTTCTTAAACCCTGACACAACGATGAGAAAGTAGAAGCTATGCTTTTGGAGAAATGCACACTTTAGGTAAAATTAACTTTACCGACTTTGTCTTTTCAGATACAGACTTCCAGGTATCAGAGGTATCTCATGGTGGCAATCAAGCGTGCCTAGAGTAAAGGGAATTTACATCATGCATTGGGCAAGGACTGTAAAAGTCATGAAACTTGTAATTCCAAAAGCTATGACTGCTCAGAGGGGGAGCAGGTGGGGGTTCGATCTTCCAGTAAATTGGGCACTATCTACAGGGAAGCAAAGGATCCCCCCACCCCAAAGCTACCTATTGGGAATGCCTAGGAGATAAAGGGAGGTACATCCTCCATTAGGTATAAGGAATGTCGTTTGCCAAGGTGCAGGAGAATTAGAATCCTTGTCACGCCCTTCTCTAGGGGCTATGATAATGTGGGCAAACATTAATGTGTCCTTGTGTCACAGGTTCTCCAAGACACCCACAGGTGGTCGATAGGAAGTCACAGCAGTCACATGCAACATCTCCAAGAGAATGATTTAAAAGCCAGGACTCTGGGGGACTACGACCCCACAATCACCTAGAGTGTAGGCCCACTCCCTGTCTGTGGGGGGTGAACTTTTCTTAAATAAATCTTTTCTTCTCTCACCTCTGTGTGTCGCAATTCTTTGCAATCTACTC
>CAUYQG010171273.1:0-27886 GCA_963574415.1 Tarsius wallacei | reverse complement strand
ATGGTAAAAGGGAGGGGTCTAGTCTCTTTCTACTGCATGTAGATATCAAATTTCCCCAGTCCCATAAGAGACCGTGTTTTCCCCAATGTGTTAAAAATCAGATGGCTGTAGATGCATACATTTATTTCTGGGCTTTCTATTCTGTTCCATTTGTCTATGTGTTTGTTTTTATGCCAGTTCCATATTGTTGTGGTTACTATAGCTTTGTAGTATATTTTGAAGTCAGGTAGTGTGACACCTCCAACTTTGTTCTTTTCACTCAGGATTGCTTTGTTATTTGTAATCTTTCCTAGTTTCATATGAATTTTAGTATTTTTTTTCTATTTCTGTGAAGAATGTCATTGGTATTTTGATAGGCATTGCATTAAATCTGTAGATCACTTTGGGTCATATGGCCATTTTAACAATATTAATTCTTTGAATCCATGAATACGGGTTATCTTTTCATTTGTTTATGTCTTCTTAAATTATTTTTCATCAAAGTTTTATAGTTTTCAGTGTATAAATATTTTGCCTCCTTGTTTAAGTTTATTTCTAGCTATGTTATTTTTGTAGCGATCATAAATAAAATTGTTTTTTGGATTTCTTTTTCAGATATTTACTAATCAGCATAATGTTTGTATATTTATTTTGTATACTGAAGATTTACTGCATTTGTCTATTAGTTCTAACAGGTTTTTGGTGGAGCTTTAAAGTTTCCTATTTTTAAGATTGTGTTATCTGAAAACAGGAACAATTTGACTTCTCCTGTCCAATATGAACAACTTTTATTATTATTATTATTTTTCTTAATTGTTCTGGTTAGGACTTCTAGTACTGTAGCACATAAAGTGGGAAAATTGCTTATCCTTCTCTTGTTTAGGTCTTTGATCCATTTAGAGTTGACTTTTGTATACGGTGACAGGTAGGGGCCTGTTTCATTCTTCTGCATGTGATCAGCTAATTTTCCCAACACCATCAGCTAAATAAATAAGGTCTCCTCTCCATTTAAAGCTGTGCATTGCCCTTTAGAGATTTCAGGTTACTCATTTCTTAATTTGTGCTATTATTCCTTTGTATTTCAATCCTGAATTTTATTTTTAATTCCTCAATTCAACTACTTTGAGGAAATTTGAAAGTATTGAAGAGATAACACAAGACCACATATTCAATAAAAATGTAAAGAAAAGACCCTATTTGATTCATGATAACATTATCTAAAGTACTTAACATCTCAATTGCTATTTTCATGAAGGGAGGGAGGACTATAAACCACATTTTACTTTTTTCCAGCACAGCTGGTTAACTAGCTTTGGCACATCTAGCTGATTTCCTCTTGGCTGTATACGCAGATGCTTTCCAGCACTTGTTCAACAGATAGGTACAGAGTGCCCAATACAGGCCAGGGCCATGCCGGGTGCTCTCTCTGTGCTTCCTCCGTGGCTGCCACCACAGCATCACACTGCCCACTTACACACAGGGACACAAGTGCAGGTTCATAGGAATGAGGGAAGGCTAGAAACAGTGGACAGACAGTTCTGGCAGACAGTTCTATAGGGGGCAGGATATTCGAGGCTGAACAAAGGGACTAAAGATTAAGACAACCACCAAGTGTCTAAAGTTGTCACTGTTTTCCAAAAGATCAAAGAAACCCTGATATTTAGGGTCAACAACTAAGGATACTTTTAGTAGAGGCAAAAAACAAAGGGGAGCAAAGTTATCCCAGCTAGACTTCTCTTAATCTTAATCGAGTAACAGTGTTTCCTTGGGGGCTGAGTCTTCTAGATCAATGAAATTATGCCTGATATTTCAAAAATTATGTAAGAATGAATGGGGATATGTGAAGATGCCAAAAAAGAAGGCAATTTAAATCGAGGTAAAATATTTTAAGTATAAAATAAGAAATGCAAATACAAATTCAGTCAGTTGAAATGGGAGTCAAAAATCAGAGAAATCAGAGACTGGTTTTTAAAAGACCACTTGAAGTTATTGATTGATTGATTGATTGATTGAGTTGGAGTCTTACTCTGCCGCCCAGGATGAAGCGCAGTGGCACACTCACAGCCACCGCAGCATTGACCTGCTGGGCTCCAGCGATGCTTCCGCCTAAGCCTTCCAAATAGCCAGAACTACATGCGCGCCATGCCCAGCTAATTTTTTACTTATCATAGAGATGAGGCCTCGCCAAGTTGCCTGGGCTGGTCTCGAACCCACAGGCTTAGTAATTCACTCGCCTCAGCCTCTCCAAGTGCTGGGATGACAGGCTGAGCCACTGAGCCTAGCCACTTGAAGTTTTAAATAACCAGAAAATATAAAGACATGTTTCTGTCTTTATACACTATTTTCAATCAATTTTTCCCCTCCCTCCTCCAATTAAAAAAAATGAATTATTGACCTAAATATGCCTATAAAGGAATAATTTAATCATATAATTCTGTAGACATTTTTAGCATTTTAAGCTTTAAAATTCAAAGCAAAATTTTAATAAAAGTGTTTTAAACTTGTTTTCTAAATATTTTAAAGCTCTAGTATCTAAGAAAAATGTTGACATGGGGTAAAACTTTGGATACTAGTTGAAATACTAGCTCTCTAATCACTCTATGAGTTCTGACAGGAAACTGTTCCAATATATAAATTCCATAGAAGATTTAAAAATGTTTTTGAAGGGCAAATAGTGCCTCCTCCATCCTGAGACCGTCTGCTTTTATCTTAAGACAAGTCACACTAAGGTACACTATCCTGTAATATCCCAAAGTAATTTTCAGGACAGGAAAAGACTAACAACCTCATCTCCTTTCTGAAACTGCAATAAATTTAAGCAAATGCTCAATTTTCATTATGAGAAATAGATGTGAGGTTCACTTGCTCTAAAATCTATTCATGAAAATGTCTGAAGTTTTTCAGGTTATAAGGTATTTTCTCTATTACCCTTTATCAGTCTTTCCATAACTACTCTAAAAGGATTATTAAATAAGCTAGCAAAAAGTATGAGAAAGTCACTATTTTTTCTCTACATAAAGTTAATGTAGCTAAGAGAAATTTAAAATTCTCTTAATTCAATTGACATTAAAATACCATTTAAGTCTATATTTATTTATCAGCATTTTAATAAATATCAACCTCAAGCAAAGCACTTATAAAAGTCTGAACAATTTTAAATAAAGGGAAAGATTCTAGAGAGCAAAATCACTATTATTCAGACATTTACTTATTTACTTAGAATCAGAGTCTCACTCTGCCACTCAGGCTGGTATGCAATGGCATCATCACGGCTCACTGCAGCCTCAAACTCCTGACCTCAAGTGATTCTCCCACCTTGGCCTCCCAAAGTGCTGGGATTACAGTGTAGGCCATCATGCTTGACCCCAGACTTTATTTTTAAGTCAGATTCTTACTCTGTCACCCAGGTTGGAGTGCAGTGATATGATGGCAGATCTTCGCAGCTTCCAACTCCTGGGCTCAAGCAACCCTCCCACCTAAGCCTCCTGAGTAGCTGGGACTACAAGCATGCATCATCACTCCCAGCTAATTATTTTTATTTTTATTTTTTTGTTGTTGAGATGAGGGTCTTGCTATGTTGCCTAGGCTGGTCTCAACTTCTGAGCCCAATTGATCTTCCCACCTTGACCTCCCAAACTGCTGGGATCACAGGCACTATGCCTGGCCAGTCCCAGATATTTATTTAAAGCTTAAAATCTTTTTTAAAGATTCCCAATACTACATTCTGATGAAGAAGATTAAGAAAAAGCTAGGCACAATAAAATAACTCAATAGTGCCCATTATTCTTTCATAAAATAAGCTAAGACTTTTATGTTTTTTGATAAGCAAGCAAAAACCTTTTTGTTTTTTCTAATTTAAATATGAAATTATTTTTTAAAATCTCAGTAAATAACCAACCTAACAACATAAGTCAATATCACAGACTTCTAGAGCTGCCAATGACTGGTGTTGTGACCTTGTTCAAGTAACAATCTTCTAGAACTTTAGTTTCGTTATCTGTACAAGTAGACAACACTTCCTAAACAGGATGGTTGAAACAATTAAATGGAACACAGTGTTTGTTTTCAGAAAACAAATAAGAAAACTCAACAGAGTGACTGGCACACAGAAATCACTCCATCATTAAAATTCCAAAGTCAAAAGCCAAAAATTCTATTAAATCATATAGTTTCTAGTGAATATAAAACTTGCACATGTCCCATTTATATACTTATAATAATAATACACCAAACTGAAGAATTCATAATGTAAGCAAGCCCTAACTTCCAAAACAATTTCCTCATTTCTTAACCAAAAACTCGATAGCTCATGCTTTTTTTCTTACAAAACTTCAACAAGGACCACTATTTTTATGTAAATAGCTTGGTGTTGTAACAAATAACAGAATAATTTTGCTCATCCTTTTAATGGATGATTACATGGACTCTTAATATTTCTTTCAGTATTCTGGCAAGGATGTGAATCTTGGTATAAAAGTAAGATTAGTTTCTACAAGTATCCAAAGGCAAAAGATGTATCCTTGTACTTTACCAATGAGTAATATTTTTAATTATTACAACTATTTGGTTATGTTTGAGTAATATGATTATAATTTTCAAGACCAGAAAGATATATAATCAAATTGGATAGTATCTTCAAAACTCTCTTTTGTTTTTTAATTGACTGAAACCTGGCAGAGCCCCATCCCATGGGTAATCTGTATACATTTCTTTTTACTCTAATATGTTTCAGACATAACAGAAACACCCAAAGTAATGTCTGTATTTACCAGAGAACGTGTGTTAGTATTATTAGCATCCCTACATTAATGTAATTCCTCTACTTCATATAAAAGCCCTTGATCCAAGGAAAAAAAGGCTTCCCTCACTTGCTCAAGAATGACTGAAACCTCTTCAATAGGGATTCAGTTTATAATTCAAAATAAAGTTTAGAATTCAAATATATTACTTCCAAAAGAGACACTATACTGATGTGACAGTATGCAAAGGATACTGTTTCCCGAGGCAGGGTTTGATGGAACAATGCTATATTCCAGAAGATTTTTCAGAAATCCAACAGGACCTGAACACCCTATTACCTATCACCAATCAACTTCCAACGGGAACTGAGACTATTTAAAAACTTATATCCTAAGCACAGTATGCCGAAAGGCCACTGAATTCTTTTGGATAGAGATATCTGCATATTTGTTTTGAGGAAGAATAACCAAAACAAACCCCTGCCTTTGTTCAGAAACCCTGTTGGCTCCCACTACCTCCTCTCAATCTATTTAGAGTATTTTTTTAATTACATAGTCTCATAATCATAGTGGTTAATGTTTAGAAATAATACAGTACAATGGTAAAATCCCAGATCTACCACTTACTGACTTCTTGGTAAAATGGGTAGACCACACATATCTCCAAGGGTTGTTGCTGGGATGAACTGGTAATCATACGCTTAGCACAATGACTGACAAACAGTAATTACTGAAGCATTAACTTTTATGAGAATATAATACTGTAAATAATCAATTTTAGAAGTTTCCCAACTGAAATCCAACTTTTAGCTTGGTATACCAAAATAACCTGTACCATTATTACAAACCACCTAAAGGCTCTTGAATATGGTCCACAGAGAGCATGAGAGAAAAATATCTAGAGTCCACTTTCCTTCTTGCCATATTTTATTCTCTCTTATGGGATTGTCTTCAGTGAAGTTAATATTTTCCCCAGAGTTCCTGCTGAGCCACTAGTTACTGCTAATTAACATCACGAGAACAAACTTTCAGATGACTTGAGGCTTCTGCCTGCCAGATGGCACTTCCACGATCATCATTCATTCTTAATAGAGGTAAGGCAGTTCCTGACAACATTTTTATCTAGGAGTCCATATTGTGGGAGTGCTGTTAGTACTGGCAGATAGGTGAAAATGGACTCCAGGACAATCTGCTCTTTGGGGCATGGTAGATTGTGATAAAGCCTACAGCAGCCAAACGGCCTCTCCCTTCCCTAACCCCGCCCCACCTGCCAGCCACCTTGTCCACTGCCCTATGGTGAGCCTAAGAGGAAGAAAAGCAAGTAGGAAGAGAGGCAAAGAACACTAACAGGACTGCAAGTCAACCCAACAAGCACACCATTCAAGACCAATAGCATGAATGAATATAATCTCTTTGGAAATCTCTTACACAAATACTAGGAGCCAATATCCAACCAAAAACAGATTTTAAAGGATTAAAAACAAGAACCCACAAATACTCATTCAACAGAACAGAACACGACAGATAACTTCACTTACTGAGCTTCTATCATCTATACGCTCAACAATGGGATTTTAAAAAGAGTAAAATATCCCTGCCAAGAAGTCCATATTCTGGAGAGAAACAAAAATGAATTACAGTACATGATGGTAAATATGATAGTATGAATACTTAAAACAAACTTTGACATGACTTAATCAGGAGAGGAATAAAACAGTGAATTACTTTATAACTAAGAATGACCTCTGAAAGGATTATATCCAGAAGTTGACACCTCTTCTTACCCACACACCCACACTGTGAAGCAAGTAGGCACCATGCTCCTCAGTTAAGACACTGGTTTAACTCAACTTGGGCCCAGAAAGTGACCTGGTCAAGGTCCTGAAGCTAATAAAAATTTAGCAGAGTCTGAATTCAAACCCACATGTATATGACTCCACACCAGTGCTCTAAAATCAATCACTAAGGCCACCAAGTGGAAGTCAGAGTTTAAATGCAATCTTTTCTTGTATCCTAGTCTGCTGTTCAATTTATCATCAATAAAGCAGACTTCTGAGGAAAATATCATGGTATTTCCTAATATTTAAAAACAATTATACCTTAACACAATTCTACTTAACATCAAACATCTGCTGTTTCAGACTAGTTTCTTCTACTGAAGATGCATTCAGTGGCTGACACGCTGTCTGGGTTTTACTACTTTCCAAGTTAGTTGCTCCCCGTTCATGTCTCCTCCGTCCTTAGACATCCCTCTCTTGTAATAGTAATCACACTGTGATGGGTAGTTTGACTGCAAGCTTCATGAGATAGATGACAGAGTGTGTCTTTTTAAATTCACATTATTTTTTTCACATTATTATTTTTATTTATGGTGTCTTTCAGAGGATAAGGCGCCCATCTCCATTATCTTTGAGTTTCTGGAAATACTGTGACACACAATGAATGTTTCTTCAAATTGGTAGGTAACTGAGTCATACAATGACGGATTTAAAATCACTTTCTTCCAGCTCTTAAAACATAATCCCAGACATAGCTTGATATCCATTAGATAGATGTAATTTTACTATATATACTTACATATAGACATATCTTTTATATGTTTTCTTTATAGCATTTGTCATGTTGAAAACTCCTTGCCAAGTTATAAAGAAAATATTTCAGCTTAACTTCTCAAGGTTAACAGGTTTTTCTGTTCTTTCCATTTAACCCACATTTCTGCTGTTTATATTTAAATAATGGCAGTTCTCTTGTGCTGTACTTAAAAAATCTGAGACTAGTTTTTGGAACTCAAAACAAGTCTTTCCCACAGAAAAGTTAAAAAACAAAGAATGAAATACACGAAGGACACACAGGTTTCCATGCCCACAACGAAGCTTATTTAAAGTACATTTGGAAACCACAGAACCCAGCCACACTGTGTGCTATCTTCTCTAAGGAGAATGATTTCCGAATTCCAACTGGGTGTGCCTGAAACTTGTTTCCCTTCCCCATCCTCTTCCATGACCTACGTGGAAAGACTCCCTAAATTCACCACTTCTCACCCTTCTGCTTCTTCTCAACTCCACTCTCCCTCAGAATAGAGTATAGTCTAGCAACAGGTGATCCAGGTACCATAATTAGGGTTGAGACTTTGCTCCAGGGGGACAGAGGTGGAGACAAGGGAGTCTACAACATCTGCTCACAAGACTCCCATGGGACAGGCCACAAGATGAATCCCAGTGGGGTTCTAAAGAAGGTAGGGAGCAAGAGCACTAGGAGGCTATTTGGACAGGGTGTGTCATCATGCAGAAATCGTATTATCATTCATTCATTCAACAAACACTTATTGAGAACAAATAATCTCCTATATACTGTACTATATTCAGAAAATAAAACAGGCATAGCATGACTGCTGTTACAAATCTGCAGTCTATGAGGGAAAAATACATTATTCAAGTAACTCTCTAACACATTTATCATTAAAAGGTGAGATAAATTCTCAGAAAGAAAGGAGCACAATTCCTTTCCTAGAGAGAGACTGTTGCCATAACCAGACCATGTTTTTTTTATAAGCACAACACCTGTGTCTGTTTTTAAATCATATAAACTAGATAAGCTAAATAAAAGAAGAATTTAGCCCTGTCTATGTCCCTCAGTGCATGAAACATATTTGACGCATTTGTTTCCCATTTGGCAGGACCAGGAATCTATTACACAAACAATACACTTCAGCCAAAGGAAAGAGGAGTTCTCAAACTGTGCCTTGAGATATGACAATATTGCTCTATCCCCAAGCTCCCGCGTGTTTCTTCGTTGTCTCTCTCATGCATGCATACCCTACGCCACCCGCTATAAGCAGGCTACTTATTAAGCTCCTAGTACTTCCATACCATGCTCTTTCATGCCTGCATGCCTTTTCCCTGTGCTGTCCACACATGCTACTACCTCTTTATCTAGTTAAGGCCCTTGTATCAAATTCATGCACCATGCCTCCAGGAAGGTCTTCCCAAGGTGAGTTAGGCTATTCCTATAAACTCTCCTCTCCCAGAGCTCTTAGCACACAATATTAAAATGTGTGTTCACATGAACTCCTCGGGGAAAGAAGCCACAGGACAGTAATATCTAGCACACAGAAGAGGGGAACAAAGTTGGTCTAATAAATAGGACGAGTGAATGAATGAACCAAAGCCCAATTTCACAATTCATAGCCCTTACTGAAATCTGCCTACCACAAATCTTTCTACTAAATTGAGACTGGTATTTCTGTATCTCAGGGAATTCACCTCAATTCGTCCTTTCACACTTGGGCATCATCCACTTGTAGCCCCCACCCATGTCTTCTGTCTGTAGAACATGCTTCACAGCTAAACCCAGTTTAGGCAGCCCCAGCAAAGAGGCCCTGGAGAAAGTCACTGCTCACCTTCTCCTGGCCCTGAAGTCAGATGTTCTGTGAGCATTGAAGCCAAAGAAAACTGAAGGGCACAGTCAACAGAATTAACTACAGACAGGAGCACAGGGGGAAAGTATCTTGTGACAGGGGAAGGGAGGTTCCAGGACAGAGAGATCGGGGCTGGGAAACAGCTTGTGCTAAAGCAAGCTTATGCTAGGCTGCACTGACAGAGAGATGGTTGGGCCAAAGATGCTCTTGGACCCACTGCACCACACAGGTCCCAGGAAACAGGACACAGCAGCTGCTTTCCAAAGCACACAATGTCTGGGGAACAGAGAGGTCATCTAAGGCTTGAAAAGGCTGATCAACCATTTCCCCAGAGTAACCTTCAAAAATACAGAATAAACTTTGGAGACAGTTTTAACACATAGCATGATATCAAAACCAAGAGAAAGAAGCTTACTTGTATCCCATCCTACCTCACAAGAAAATTCTCCTCTGTCTGCTGATATAACAGCAGTTTTTAGTTTCATAAAAAGAGATAAAGGGCAAACTGCCTATGACAGATAACGTACATGAATTTCAGTCAAGTGAAATTAAATTGCTTAAAGAAGCATGCTAGGAGTAGGACAGACATGGATTCTAATCCACCATTTTCTAACTACACAATCTCAAGTAGTTATGTAAGAACTCAGTCTCCATTTGTTGACTTATAAAATAAGGTGCCACCACCTCTCCAGTGGTAAAGGAGTCATAAGGGACACAATCAGCTCCTTCTCCCCTTCCATGTGTTTTGATGGGGGATAGAAAATAGTAAGGCACTGGCTATTCACAGAGAAAGAATGGATGAACTAAGGCATAAAAGACAAAGAACAGGGAGAAAGTCAATGCTGAAATTATATAACTTTTTAATTTTATTTTGAGTTCTCTATGGATTTAAGGGAAAGAAAGGTACTCATAAATACCTCATAGTTCCAACTGTGGCTTGCCAGGAATTACCACCAGAAGGGAATTTAAAATGCATCTGGCAGTATCTCCTACCGCATCCAACCCAAAATATCCCCTCAGCATCTACTTAAATGTCTCCAGTGACAAACACAATATTCCACAATATTCACACTGTTAAATATTCTCAGTGTAACAGAGGTTGTCCTTTCTTGGGCCAAAATGTACCTTTTCATATTCCATCTTAGCCCCCCAAGAACAAGCATATCTATTCCCAGCATTTGAAGACAGATGTCATGTCTCCTCTTCAATGTCTATATCTCCTTCCTTTGAGGGTCAGAGTTCCTTTTGACCCTTCATTCTTATAATTAAACTCAGAAACATACAGATGCGTATGATCTGTAAATCTGCTTAAATAAGAAAATATACAAAATCCTTAAGCCAACTTTAAAAACTGTGCCTCCATTTTATTATTTATCCTTCTTCTTGTACTTCCCTTCATGTTTATATTTTTTAATAGCTCTGAGGTGAAATTTATATGTCATAAAACTCACCCAATTTAAGTGTACAATTCAATGAGTTTTAGTGAATTTTCACCACAGTCCAGGGTTAGAATCCTTTCATCACCCCAAAAAGTTTCCTCATTCCCACTGGCAGTAAATTGTCACCACCATCCCCAGGCAACTACTGACTTCATTTCTACAGTTTTGCCTTTTTTTTTTTTTTTAGAAATGTCATATAAATAGGATCAAATAAACTACAGTCTTTTGTGTCCAGCTTCTTTCAATCAGCACACAGTCTTTGAGATTCATCCATGTTGTGGCATGTTCCTTGTGACTGCTCAGTAATATTTCCCTGTATGGCTATACCACAGTTTTCAACAGCTAATGAACATTTCGGTTGTTTCCAATTTGGACAATTATTAACAACACTGCTATAAGCATTCACAGACAAGCGTCCAAGTGGATATATGTTTTCCTTTCTTTTGGAGTACAATTACCAGGTGTTATGGTAAGTATATGTTTAACTTTTTAAGACACTGCAAACTCTTTCCCTCAGTGGCTGCCCCATTTTACATTCCCACCAGTAATGTGTGATGGTCCCACTTTATTCACATCATCACCCACTCCTGGTATTGCCACTCTTTGTAGGAAAAGTAGTATCTTACTGTAGCTTAAATCTGCATTTCCCTAGTCACTAATGATACTAACTTTTCATATACTTATTTTGCATTTATATGTCTTTTTCAATAAAATGTCTGTTCAAACCTTTTGCCCCTTTCTTAATTAGGTTGTTTATTTTGTTAATATAAAATTGTATGAGTTCTTTAAATATTTCAGATATAATCCTTTACCAGATAGATATCTTGCAAGGGTTTCATCCTGGTCTGTAGCTTGTTCTTGTTTTTGGTTTTGTTTTTCATTTTCTTAATGGTGTCTTCTTCTGAAGAGTAAATTTCTTTTTAAACTGCAATTAAGTCTAAACTACTTGTTTTCCTTTTATTTTGTGGTTGTTTTTGAGTCAGTGTCTTACTCTGTCATGCAAGCTGAAGCACAGTGGTCATGACTCGCTGCAGCCTCAACCTCCTGGGCTCAAGAGATCCTTCTGCCTCAGCCTCCCGAGTAGCTGGGACTATAGGCCTATGCCACCACACCTAGCTAAGTTTTTGTAGAGAGGATCTTGCTATGTTGCCTAGATTGGTCTCGAACTCCTGGGTTCAAGCAATCCTCCTGACTCTGCCTCCCAAAGTGCTGGGACTACAGACATGAGATACTGTGCCTGGCCTATTTTGTGCTTTTAATGTCATTATCTTCACTTAAACCAGCGTCAAAAATATTTTCTCCCCTTTTTTCCTATAAGATGCATAGTTTTGGTTCTCATATGTAGGTCTCTGATCTACTTGAGCTAATTTTTTTATAAGTTCTAAGGTAGGGTGAAGATTTATTATTTAGTTGTTGGCACACGTATATACAATTGCTACAACACCATTTGTCAAAAAGATAATCCTTTCCCCCAGTGACTTGGTTTAGCACAGTTATCAATAATCATTTGAACATATTTTGTTCAACTATTTACATGCCTATGTCTATACTAGTAGTACACTGTCTTGATTACTGTAGCTTTTTTTTTTTTATTTTGGTAGAAATTCAGTTTTGTTATGTTGACCTGGCTGGTCTTAAATTCCTGGCCTCAAGCAATCCTCCCATGTCAGCCTTCCAAAGTGCTAGGATTACAGGCATGAGCCAACTCATCTGTCCTGATTACTGTAGGTTTATGGCAGGTTTTGTAACGAGTCAGTGTAAGCCCTTCAACTTTGTTCTTCTTTTTGGGCTACCCTAGGTTCTTTGTATTTCCATTTAAATGTTAGGATCAGTTTGTAGATTTCTACAAAAAAGCCTGCTGGAATTCTAACAGAGATGTCACTGAATCTATCGCTCAAATGTGGAATAACTGCCATCTTAACAGTATGAGTCTCCCAATCCATAAACAAGGTATATCCCGTCTTCTTTAATTTCTCAGCAATGCCTTTTCTTTTCAGGATAATGATCCTGCACTTCTTTTGTTAAATTTATTCATAAGCATATTGTTCTTTTTGATGCTATTATGAATGGATTTTTAAAATTTCAGTTTGGACTGTTCACCTCTGATGTATAGAAACAATACTGATTTTTGTATATTGATCTTACATCCTGTGATTTTTATTACTCCCTTTATATTGTTTTGGTAAATATTTTTCACTGTAAGTGTTAAACATCAGGCCTTGCAGTATTTTACTTTCCTTTCACACAAAAGTTATACCAAGAGGAAGGCAAACATTTCAACTACCTTAGAAAATACCCACTTTAGAACAATCCATAAGAAGCCATTAATAAATGAGTTCAAATTTCCATTATTTGTGCTATAACAAGTTTAAAATTATCACTTTGCAAACTTAAATTTGTCTTTTTTTTTTTTTTTGAGTAAGGGTCTCACTCTGTCACACAGACTGAAGTGCAATGGCACAATCATGGTTCACCACAACCTCAAACTCCTGGGCTCAAGCAATCCTCCTGCCTCAGCCTCCCAAGTAGCTAGGACATCAGAAGTGTGCCACTATGCCCATCTATTTTTGTAGAGATGAGGTCTTACTATATTACCTAGGCTGGTTTTGAACTCCTGGGCTCAAACAATCCTCCCACCTCGGCCTTCCAAAGTGCTGGAATTACAGGTGTGAGCCACTGCACCTGGCCTTATATCATATTTTTGAAGCTAGTAGAAAAAGTGTCTCTCTGCTCCCTGCTCTTTAAAAAAAAAATCTCTGTGGCAGGAGTTTGCTTAGAATATGGGCTGGCCAAATTCATCCACCACCTGTTTCTGTAAATAAAGTTTTACTGAAGCACAGCTATGCTCATTTGCTTACATATTATCTATGGATACCTTTGCACAAGTAGAGTAGAACAGTGGCAGAGGCTGTATGCTCTACAAAGCTGAAAGTTCAGTGATAGTTTGCCAGACCTGGTCTTGGAAATGCTGGGTGAATCTGGTGAAAGTTGAATTCTCACTATGTTAATTGAGGAGAATTAATATCCTAATATATAGTGCTATAGACTATGTTCTCCCAAAATTCATTATGCTAAAACCTGATCCTCAATATGAGGATATTTAGAAGTGATTAAGTCATGAGGGCAGAACCCTCATGAATGAGAAGAGCGCTCTTACAGAAGAGACCCAGAACCCTCTTGCCCCTCCCACTATGTGAGTTAACAGAGAGAAGATAGTTGACTACAAACCAGGAAGCAGGCTCTCACCAGACACCAAATCTGCCAGCACCCTGATCTTAAACTGCCCAGACTCCAGAACTGCAAGAAATACATTTCTGTTGTTTATCAGCCACCTAGCTTATGTATTTTGTTATAACAGCTCAAACTGACTAAGACATATAGGATACTCTATCCCTAAAGGTGTAATGTTTTTCTTTGTCTCTACTACTTAAATTTCTCAATTTTTTCCTCAAAAATTTCAAAGCTTATATGAAAATACAAACTAGGAAAAACACTGAATCCTAGCATAGATTAAGGTTTGTTTTGTTTGAGTTGGAGTCTCACTCTGTCACCCAGGCTGGAGTGTAGTGGCACGCTCAAGGCCACCACAGCCTTGACCTGCTGGGCTCAGGTGAACCTTCTGCCTCAGCCATCCAAGTAGCTGGAACCACAGATATGCGCCATCATGCCCAGCTAAATTTTTGATTTATTGTAGAGATGAGGTCTCTCTAAGTTGTCCAGGCTAGTCTCAAACTCCTGGGCTCAGGTAATCCTTTCGCCTCTGCCTCCCAAAGTGCTAGAATTACAGGCGTGAGCTACCGTGCCCAGCAGATTAAGTTTTAAAAAGTAAATTATCTAGATATGAATCAGAATAACAAAGTATACATATAAGCATTAAAGGGAACTACAAAAATAAAGTCTATATTGTAACATCTTAATTTCCACATGGAAGCACAGTAACTGTACTATGAACGCCTCATAAAGATCATAAAGCAAATAAAAAATCATAAAGATGAGAGAGGTAAGAAATATAAAACTATTAAGTACTCAGAATTGGTGCCTCACTCCATCACCCAGGCTGGAGTGCACCCCAGTGTTGACCTGCTGGGCTCAGGCAATCCTTCTACCTCAGCCTTCCAAGTAGCCAGAACTACAGGCGCAGCTACCATGCCCAGCTAAATTTTTGATTTATTGTAGAGATGAGGTCTTGCCAAGTTGCCCAGGCCATTCTTGAACCCGTGGGCTCAGGCAATCCCCTCACCTCGGCCTCCTAAAGTGCTGGGATTACAGGCTTGAGCCACCATGCCTGGCAGATTTAAACTTTTAATGAAAGATTTAAACTCTGGCTGGTCAAAGAAATATATATACCATGTAAAACTAGACTAAAAGAAACAAAGACACTGTATTATACATAAACAAAAACTCTGGACAACACAAAGGAATGCTCTAAGTCCTGTCTAGCATACTTGGGTGAAATTCTTAAGGTCTGAATCATTAAACATTTAAAATTAATGTAAAGGCCTAAGTAGGAAAAAAAATGACCATATACAGAAAAAAAGTAGAGTCAAACAGAAAAATATATATGGTTATAAACTGATATCGAAAACAAACTAAAAATAGATAGAAATATGCACTTTTAAAATTAATTACCCACCTGCCATTGATTGCCAATACTAGCAATTAACTCACATGATAAACCCTTACTTATCCTAATCTGCCCCATCAATACTGTCCAATTCCAACATGGAAATTCTATCCTAAATATCGGCAGTATATATACAATATTCTCTCTGAATATTTACTATAAATAAGATACATTACTAATTTAATACAAATATTTCTAAAGCAGCACTTTCCAACAGAGTTTTCTTAAATGACAGAAATGTTCTCCATTTGTACTGTCCAAGTGGCCACTAGTCACATGTGGCTACTCATTACTTGGAATGCAGCTAGTGTAACTAAGGAACGAGCTTGTACATTTTAATTAATTCAAATTTGGATATTGGCAGTCATATTGAACAGTGCAGGTCTCAAGTATTATACCATTAATACCACAGATAGCAATTACCTTTCAGAAGAAGAAATAATTTCCTATTGCTAGGCATGAATTTATTAACCTTTCAACTTAAAAGCATAATGCTACATTTGCTCTTGCCACTAGTATATTAAGTCCTCCTTTTCCAATAATCTAATAGGCTTTCCTTCTACTATCCAGATTAAAACATACAGCTCTTTTTCATAGATATTATTTGTAGCATCACTTTGAACCTGTCATCTGTACAAGATTTTAAAAATAGGGTCACAATTGCTTCATCTGTAACACTATCAAAATATTATTTTTCTCCTCTTATAAAAACTAAAATCAAAACAACAAGAACTTGTAAACTTGGTTTACAGAAGAAAGAGAAAAGCCAGTGTAGGCAGTGTTAGTGGAAACTGAGAAAATAGCATATTACAACAGAGGGGGTAAAACAGAGGGGGTAATTAACAATGTCAAACACAAAGATGCAAAATAGAATGAGAAGTAGAGGCAAGCTAATAAAAGCTATAGGTCTGATTCTTACACAAAACACTTGCAGATGTGTATTTCAGAATTCAGAAACAGAGTGCATATGTCAGAGCTCAGATACTGTGGAACACTCCAGCAGGATCTGTCCCTGGATTTCAACCATGTACATTTTACTCATCTCTATTCTCAAATTTGCATCTCTAGCCCAGCTACCCAGCTCCTATTGTATATCTCACAGACACCTTAAAGTCAGCATTCATTTACTCAGCAAAAATTCATTAAGTGCTTGCTATATACCATGCGCTGTTTAGGGGGCTGAATACATATATGAATTTGGAATGTTCTATTCTCTCAGTATACTCCCCACTTTTGGAGTTCCCTACCTCAGAAAACAGTGCTTCCATCTCCCCTATTGTTCAAGCAGAAACCTGGGAGTCATCCTTGACACCTTCATTCCTCCCAGTCCCATCAATTACTCAAGTCTTTCTAAATCTCTCTCCAATCTGCACACCATCTCTCCACTGCTATCACCTACAGACTAATCCAGCAATTCTTAACAGGATGCAGTTTCTCCCCCTGAAGGGACATTTGAAAATAACTGGAAACATTTATGGTGGTCACAACTCCAGGGGTGCTACTAGGATCTAGTGGGTAGAAGCCAGGGATGCTAGTAAACACCCTACAATGCACAGGTCAGTCCTGAACATCAAAGAATGATCCATCCTAAAATGTCAACAGTGCTGAGGCTGAAAAACTCTGCTTTAAGTAAAGAGGAGAGTAAGGCATACCTATGACTTTATTTTTGTATCTATTATATATCTTTATTTTTGATCTTCTTTATAAAATCACCACAATTCAGAATTATTTTAATAAGTAAAATTATATTTTAATCAAATTCTATTAAAGTAAAATACATATTTACATGTGAACAAAGTGAATACTTACTTGTGCATGTTCTCCACTCCTATTATGATCATGATACAGTAGGAAATTCCACTTTGTACAAGAAAATGTAAGGCATACCTGTAGAAAGTAAGACACTGTTAAAAGAGGAATACCCAGTTATAAATGTCAAGTTGAAATAACTTAGGCTACAAAGTACTTGTGTAACACGGAACATTCCCAGATAAAAATAAGAAGTAAAACCTCCAAAGCTCCAAATCTGCAAACACCCTAGAGAGGGAGTCCCATACCACAGACCCCAGAATAGCTGGAAAAATAAAACCAACCTGGAAAACTAAGCCTAGTGCCCAAGCATTCCACAGCTCCTAGCTACATGAAAACTGGGGCTATGTGGTTCAAGGACTACAGCTTTCTTCAAAACTCAAGGCATAATGATGCAAAAGGAGTAACAAATACAGATTCCAGAATAGTCCTAACAGAATACCAGTTGTTTTTCCAAACTCATTACTCCAAAACTAGCTTTAGGCTCTGCCTTTATCTTTTTAACAATAGTACTCATAAAACAGTGAAAAATACTAAATATTAGAATTTACTAAAAAACAGTACACCTAATCTGTATTCTCAACACATGATGGCTCAAGTCAAATAAATTTCCTTATATAAATCTAGCCATTGTTAATGTTCTGTAATGTAGCTTCAATACATTCTAACACAACACAGTATTTTCTAATATTCTAGGAATCTACATTAAATGAGGAATTTGTCCACTCATTTCACAAAATTTAGGCAAAACATGATTAGGATGTTTGGGATAAAAATCAATCAAAACTATCCCTGAGATTATGTCTATACATGCGTGTGCACACACAACCTCTCTCTCTTTCTCTTTTCTTTGGTAGCATGAACAATTTATGGTAATTTTACAAATCATCATGCACAATTTAAGGTTTTGTTTTTGAGTCAGAGTCTCACTGTCACCCAGGCTGGAGTACAGTGGCAGGATCATGTCTCACCACAGCCTTGACTTCCTGGGCTCAGGCTATCTTTCTGCCTCAGCCTCCTGAGTAGTTGGGACTTCAGGCGTGGACCACCATGCGTGACTAATTTTTTTTTTTTTTTTTTTTTGAGTTGGAGTCTCACTCTGTCGCCCAGACTGGAGTGCAGTGGCCTGGCCACCGCAGCCTCGACCTGCTGGGCTCCGGCGATCCTTCCGCCTCAGCCTTCCAAGTAGCTGGAACTACAGGCGCGTGCTACCACGCCCGGCTAATCTTTTGATGTATTGTAGAGATGAGGTCTTGCTTGCCCAGGCGGGTCTTGAACCCACGGGCTCAGGCAATCCACTCACCTCAGCCTCCCAAAGGCACGGGATTACAGGCTGAGCCACCGAGCCCGGCTGTGACTAATTTTTATTATTTTGCAGAGAAAAGGTCTCATGTTGCCCAGGCAGGTCTCAAACTCCTGGGCTCAAGCAATCCTCCTACCTTGGCCTCCCAAAGTGCTAGGATTACAGGTATGAGCCACCAGACCCAGCGAATTTAAAGTATCAACAAGGATCTTAACCTATTATCTAATTTTTTTTTTTTTGAGTTGGGGTCTCATTCTGTCACCAAAGGGAGAGTGCAGAGACATAATCAAGGCTCACCACAGCCTCAACCTCCTGGACTCAGGAGATTCTTCTGTCTCAGCCTCCCCAGTAGCTGGGGCTACAGGCGCATGCCAACACACCCAACTAATTTTTTAATTTTTTGTGTAGATGAGGTCTTTCTGTGTTGCCCAGACTGGTCTTGAACTCCTGGGCTCAACTGATTCTCCAATCTTGGCCTCCTAAAGTGCTGAGATTACAGAATGAGCCATTGCACCTGGCCTAAGATTGCTTTTTAATTTAATCCTTATGGCATAGAGGCACCTACAATGTGGAAAAGTTACTTAAATTTTTGAAAATATTTTTCCATAGAAATATTACAAATCAGTAGTAAGCTCCAAGGTAGGCCTGTAGAGGAAATTTATTCTACTCACTGTACAGGACAGGTCAATCACTCTGTCGACACACACACACACACACACATTAAAAACAATGTTGGCCTGGAGTACTATTACATCAGAGAGCTTTAAGGAAGCAAATAAAACCTAAATGAAATATAAATGGAAACAGAAGAAAGCTAAAACAAAAAACTAAAACCATGATTAAAATACATACTTTTCAAATTAATTATCCACCTCCTATTTATTGCCAACACTAGCAATTCATTAACAGAATGTAAAAGAGCTGAAGACTGCTAGATACTTTTAAGAGCTTTAAAAATTGAGGGCAGAACTCATTAAAGGTACTTCTCTTAAATAAGAAAAAAAGCTTTTAAGGAATCTGGGAAAAAATTTTTTTCCTTTTCTCTGAGTAAATTTCTTAGAATATGAGGGATATACGACAACTTTAGAAGCTAAGAGTCTTATTTCTCAAACAGTGCTATAGAGTCCTATATCACCTTAAGGTACCCACTCTCCTGGCATCACTGTTCAGATGGTGTGTCTGGCCATCTTTGGGGTACAGTATAATACTTAGGCAGACTCCTATTGTATGAGTCTTTGTCATTGAGACAATCCAAGTTTACCAGTAGATCTGCATTCACTGATCTTCATCTGTTTCATCTGATCTTCATGACAAGCATCAATCTGCTTTTTTACTCAGTGACAGCACTGGTGATATTCTTCACAATTTCCTGTACTGAGCTACTTGTCTTCATTGGTAAAATCAGTATAATAAATATGTAGTAGTCACTGAAGATATTTCAGGATTAAGAGAGAATATATGGGGGAAAAAGTGATGACTGGATCATCTGGCACCCAGTAAGTTCTCAGCTATTAAGTACTATTAGTAAAGTAAAAATTAGAGATAGAAGGTATCTTAAAAGTCTATTATAATCCAAATCTCACCATTTCGGAGTTGAGGAAACTCAGGTCACATACCTAGCCAGTTTCCTAACTGACAATAAAATTCAAGTTGATTCTGGACAATTTATCCACTGGCTGATTGATTCTTCAAGGAATGAAGTGGGGTAGAATAGAATCTCATGGAAAGATCATAATCTTTCAAACTGCTCAAACACTGTAAAAATAAAACACTTTACTGCAAAATGTCCGTCTCTTTTTGGATACCACATTTTACTTATTTTGAATTTCAAATCATATTAAAGGCAGGTATATGTTTCTCTTTAGCAAAAAGAGCACAGTTCTTAAAAAATCTGAAAAGCACCTCTTCAATTGTTCAACTAATCTTTAATGAATGTCTACTTTCTAAAAGGCACTATGGTGGATCCTGGAAATACAAGACTAAATGAGACATCATCTCTGTCCTTAGAGAGCTTCTAGGCAAGAGAGAAAGACACAAATATAAATAGGCTGCTTCAATACTGTGTGATAAATGCTGAAAAAGAGATTGGATAAACACAAAAGATTCCAATCTGGATCACCAGCTGGATGATGGTAATAACAGACAATTGACCCCGAGTAATTTTCCATGCTTACAATGACTAGCTATTGTGCTATGCTTTTTCTATAGTTTTACAGATTTCAGTCCTCATAGTAGTCATTGGTTCTATTTCATGGATGAGGAAAGTGAAGCTAAGAGGCATTGAATAAAATGTTCAAAGTCATACAGCTACCAAACCAAGGCACTCAGGCCTGTCTGGCTTCAGCACTTAAGCTCTAGTCCATTACTCTACACTGTTACCAAGGATATTTAAACAAATAATTAAAAGCATACATTAATTACTAGTTAAAAGAAAATTACAGAGAACAGTTTTTTTTAAACTAAGACTAAAAAAGAATCAATTCCATGCATAACTTGTTTTATTGAGCCTTCATTTACTGCACTTTCCAGATGTTGAGTTTTTTTTTCCAAATTGAAGGTTTGTAGCAACCCTATATCAAGTCAGTCTCTTGGCATCATTTTTTCAACAGCATGTGCTCACTTTGTGCTTCTGAGTCACATTTTGGTAATTCTCATAATATTTAAAATATTTTCATTATTGTTATACCTGTTACGGTAAACTGTGATTAGCAATCTTTGATGTTACTCTTATAATTGTTTTGGGGCACCACAAACTGTGCCCACAAAAGATGACAAACTTAACTGATAAATGTGTGTGTTCTGACTGCTTCACCAACTAGCTAGCTGTTCCCCAGTCTTGGGCTTCCCTATTGCTTGAGTTCCAACAATATTGCACTATAGGTCAATTAATAACCTTACAATGGCCTGTAAGTATTTAAGTGGTAGAAAGAGTTGCACATCTCTCGCCTGAAATTAAAAACTAGGAATGATTAAGCTTAATAAGGAAGGCACTTTGAAAGCTAAGGCAGGCTGAGAGCTAGGTCTCTTGAGCCAAACAGCTATACTGCAAATGCAAAGAAAATGAAAAGTGCTACTTTAGTGAACACACAAATGAAAAGAAAGTAAAACAGCCTTATTGCAGATGTGGGAAAAGTGTAGTGGTCTAGACAGTCACAACATTCCCTTAAGCCAAATCCTAATCTAGATCAAGGCCCTAACTTTATTCAATTCTCTGAAGGCTGAGAGAGATGAAGCTGCAGAAGAGTTTGAGGCTAGCAGAGGTTGGTTAATTAGGTTTAAGGAAAGAAGCCATCTCCAGAAGCTGTAGCAAGTTATCCAGTAAACCTAGCTAACATCACTGATGAAGTGACTATGCTAAACACAGATTTTCAATGTAGACAAAACAGTGTTCTACAGAAAGAAGACACCATCTAGGACTGTCATAGCTAGAGAGGAGAAGTCAATGCCTGGCTTCGAAGTTTCAAAGGACAGGCTAACACTCTTGTTAGGGGCTGATGCAGCTAGTGACTTATAGTTGAAGCCAATGTTCATTTACCATTCCAAAAACCATGGGGCTCTTAATAATTATGCTAAATATATTCTGCCTGTGCTCCTGAAAAGTAACAACAAAACTTGAATGACAGCACATCTGTTTTCAGCCTGGCTTACTGGATACTTTAAGCCCACTGTTGAGACTTACTGCTCAGGAAAAAAAAATAATAATTCTTTCAAATTATTACTGTGCATTGACAATGCTCCTGGTCATCCAAGAGCTCTAAAGGCAATGCACATCCAGGAGATGACTGCTGTTTTCATGCCTGCTAACAGAACATCCTTTCTGCAGCCCACAGATCAAGGAATAATTTCAATTTTCACATCATATTATTCCAGAAATACATTTTGTAAAGCTATTGATGCCACAATAGTGATTACTCTGATGGATCTGGGGAAAGTAAATTGAAAATCTTCTGGAAAAGATCCACCAACCTAGAAGCCATTAATAACATTCATCATTCATGGGAGGAGGTCAAAATATCAACATCAACAGGAGTTTGGAAGAAGTTGATTCCAGCCTTCATGGATGACTTTGAGGGATTCAAGACCTCGATGGAGGAAGGAACTGCATATGTGGTGGAAATAGCAAAAGAAGTAAAATTAGAAATAGAGTCTGACGATGTGAGTAAACTGCTGCAATCCCATGACAAAACTTAGACTGAGGAGGTGCACCACAGGAATAAGCAAATAAAGTGGCTACTTGAGATGGAGTCTACTCTTGGGAAAGATGCTATGAACACAGTTAATATAACAAAGGAATTAGAATATTACATAAACTTAATTAATAAAGCAGTGGCAGAGTTTGAGAGGACTGACTCCAATTTTGAGAGGAGTTCTATTGTGAGTAAAATACTATCAAACAGCATCACATGTTACACAGAAATCTTTTGCTAAAGGAAGAGCCAATCAATGTGGTAAACTTCATTATTGCCTTACATTAAGAAACTACCACAGACACATTAACCTTCAAGAACCACCACCCTAACCAGTCAGCAGCCATCAACATCGAGGCAAGCCCCTCCACCAGTAAAGAGATTACAACTTGCTGAAGGCACTGATGATTGTTACTATTTTTAGCATAAAATATTTTTCAATTAATGAATGTAACATTATGTTTTAGATATAATGAAATTACACACTTATTAGATAACAGTATAGGGCAAACATAACTTTTATAAGCACTGTGATATCAAAAATATCAGTATGACTTGCTTTATTACAATATTCACTTTTTTGTGGTTGGTCTGGAACTGAACCCACAATATCTCCAAGGCATACTATAGGCATACTATACTATGCCTATATACTGGGGGTGCCAAAAAAATGTATACACATTTTAAGAGACATTATCTATGTATTACTTTTCCAAGTTGGATTGAATTATAGTAGCAATGTGTAGTATGACATTTGCTCAAAAGATGGCGTTAATCAAATGAATGTTAGCGTCACCATGCTACAGGCAGGACAAAGAAAATGTCGGAAGCATGGCTGCCATTTGAGGACAGCAAGACCATTTTGAAGTGGTATTTGAAATTTGAGAATATTGTCAAAGTACAAGGAAGGCGTGAGTATGCAACAGAACTTCCAACACACTTAACAACTGCACACATTCGTGACAAGTTTGAGATGCATGGTACTGTGTGATGTGCCACAAGGAAAGATCCAAGAGGTCCTGCACAGCAACAAGTCTGCAGTAAGAAGTGTCTGGACACTGATGGTAACCACTTTGAGTACCTCTTGTAGTTGCAGAAGTCAAACGTGACTTGTATTCATCTTGTTATTGGTATGTATTGAGTATTACGATTTTAATACAACTTTTTCCTTTCTTAAAATGTGTATACATTTTTTGGCACCCTTTGTAATTACAGAGTATGAGCATGTGTTTCAAAAGGAGGATGTCAAAATCAATAGCAGATATTATCACTTTGAGTCTACAAAAAAAAGTGCTGAAATAAAAATCAAAAGAATATATTCCCATTAGCTAATTCCAACTAGCTAAGAGTTATTTTACACATAGTACAGAGGCACAAACAATCCCTCTTCCCAAAGAAAGGGATACAAAAAGATTTCTTTTTTACAAGAACAGAAAACTCATTAAAAGAAATCCTAGTTATCACGTATAATTTAAAATCCTTAGTACTTCTTGACATTAACATCAGGTTACTTGGACACTGTTATAGAAACCATCCAAGAAGGATTCATAGCATGAGAACATTTTCTCAGTAAAATATTTCTAAGTAAAGAGATTCATCCTCACCTTTGGCAGTGTCTCCATGTGACACAACTATAGGAAATACTAATTCCATGTTAATCCTGTTCCTACAGACCACAAAGCCCTGGAGTTGGCCAACATGTACTATAAGCCTTCCCCAACTCCTCATGAAAATATGCTATCCAGCCAGGCGCTGTGGCTCAGCCTGTAATCCCAGCACTTTGGGAGGCTGAGGCAAGTGGATTGCCTGAGCCCATGAGTTTAAGACCCAGTCGGGCAACTTGGTGAGACCTCGTCTCTACAATAAATCAAAAATTAGTGGGGCGTGGTAGCGCACGCCTATAGTTCCAGCTACTTGGAAGGCTGAGGTGGAAGGATCAAAAAAAGAAAGTAAGAAAGAAAAAAGAAAATATGCTATCCAAATATATACTGAATACCAAAGTTATTTAGGAATGAAATGTATAGACTGGGATATGCTTTAAAATACTCTAGAGAAACAAGTTGGAGAATGGATAAAATAAGAATAGTGGAATTTTGATAATTACTGAAGCTGAGTATTATAATGGGCATTTGAGGGTTCACTCTCTGTACTTTTGTGTTTGAAAAGTTCTATAATAAAGTTTAAACATATATATACTATCCCATGACATGATTTATGAGAAGTTTAAATAGTTATCACCTGAAAAACCTTTAAAAAAGAAAAAACTTAATGCTATAAATTTGATGTCAAACAAGCAAAAAGACTATACTTAAATCTTATTTAAGAGATCATATTTAAATCTCATAAACTTATCTTTTATATAAACTTATCTTATATGGGCAGTGCATATCAGAGATAGTATGGTAAAATGGTAGAGACTGAATAAATTATCTCTGGTTGATTTTTCATGAGTTTCTAGGAAATATTTGCAATTGTTAGAGGCAAAAACCAGACTAAGAAATATCAGTGTATTCCAACTCTCATTAAGAAAATAAATCCTAGAATACAAATGCATTATCAAAGTTCCTTAGATGCTACACTCCACAACAGAAGCTGCTAAAGCACAGACCAAGTGAGTATAATATTCCACTCAAGGAATTTTCGTCTCAAACAATAATTTGCAGAAAGGCAAGCCTAGAAATCCTTAAGTGTGAGTAGGCAAACACTGCAGCAAATAAGCAAGCAGTGTTAAGTGCTCACTTAAGGAAAACTCAAGAAGAAATCACAAAGAAGCCCATCCATTGAGAGACTCTGCTGCTTTGCCAAGACAATGTGCTCTTCTGATTTATTCCATCATATAAAGCTATAGTTATCTGTAACAAACAAGAAGTTTAGTATTTCTGTATTTAAAGCTTTCGGGTAGCCCTGACAATCAAGAAGAGGAGCTAACAAGAAAATACACACCCCCATATGAAGGGTCATAAAGAAAAGCTTTCCATCATAAATAATTCTTCCCCATTGAGAACAACAAACAAATGAACCAACACAAAATTTCTTTTTACTAATGGCAGGATTGAAAAAATAGCAACAGTGTTCTATCAATAGGCTTTACCAGACTCTTAAAAGTTACATGCACAGAGAAAAAATATGCCACAAACAAACAAAAAGAACAACAAAAAAAAAGTAATAGCTTATCTGTTTTGGCATAAAAAATTTGCAAAACAGGTGAAAAGAACTCACGACAGAATAAAATGCCTTTATGTCTTTTTTCATGTCCATTTTCATAAACTATAAATGATCAATTCCCCTCTAAGACCATTCTAAAGAGAAAGCCCATTTCCCATCATTTTTTGTATTAAAAATAAAAACTTTAAAGTTGGCATTGAGAGAAAATTTTTACATAAACATAAGAAAGAAACCCTACATAATTTATCTTTCTACACATTCAGTTCTTAAATATTTCCAAATAGTCTTCATTTTACAATGACCAAAATAATTACTTACCATCCAAAGCAAAAAAGTGCAAGATAAAGGCCCAAAAGGGTAGCAACTACATGTCTTATAAAAGAGCTAGTTTTGCTTGAACGTAGATAAGTTCGAAACCAAATGGCTGCTAGCAAGGCAAAGAGTTGGCACACTACAAAGTTGACCTGTAAAGAAAAATTAAAATTTCGTATTAGCAACACAGATGTAAATTTTCATATGATGTTACATTGAAATTTTCAGGACAAAAACACCAAAGTTATATAAAATTAAGATCTTCTAGTTTACAAAAAACAAAAATCAGGGACCCTCCCAAGGATGAACCTCAAGTTCAAAGCAATGAACCAAAGCCCAGTACTGTCTGTGCTACACCTGGCAGGCACAGATGGTAACCATGTGGGTAAAGGCATGGAAGGACACCTGGAAGGGCCTAGAAGACCGGTGTATGGACACAGAGACAGAAAGCACAGGGCACCCTAGGGGTTAAGGGAAAGAGAAACTTGTTTTAGTGAATGATGCAATGCTGTAGCTGGTGGTAAAGAAGAGCTCCCAGTTTCTTCATAAATGTTCTGGGAGTGGTCAAGCTTCCCAAGCTCCCTGAGACTATGAGATCACTAGGGGCTGGAGGATCTGGTGGGATGCATGATCTTCCATGATGGCCAGAGTGAAGGGGAGTCTGCTGTGGTGTAAATATCACCATTGTAAACAGTGGGGACCCAGCAGCTGCGCTCAGAGGGATCTCAAGGATTGGCTCCCAAGGGGAAAGGAAAAATGATAACGAAGCAGTCTTTAAAAAGCCCAAGTCCACCCATCTCAGTGTTTACATTTCCTCATAACTCACTAGGAACTACACTGTCCTTCACATACAGAAGTAAAATACACACTGCTAAGGCTGCTCTTTTTTTCTCCAAGTAAAAAGGCTGAGAATAAGAATCTCTTAAGTATGTAAAGACTAGAGAAAAATGTCCATTTCTATCTTATGAGACATACTCTCACAGAATGTTAAGGAAAACATATTTTAAAATCTACAAGTAAAAGAAAAAATCCATTCGATATTAGGAACTTGCAGAAAAATACATAACAAAAAAATAAATGTCTCAGGCATCTAAACTATGAACAAACCACACTATCTACATGTAGATATTTCTACAGGCCCATAGAGATAGCTCTGCCTAAAGACACAGACAAATATGTTCCTTTTCTTGTATTAAAAGGAAAAAACAGTTGAACATTGTTGTACATTGTCTAAGAAATCATTGTTCTTTGAAACATACTCAATACAAGCAAAGTGTCTTTCAGCAGGTTCCAGCATTTTTCCCTCCTAAAAGATTCTAACAGCATTTTAAAATTTAAGCAAAAAATAAATAAAATGGGAAAATTAGCAATCTTCATATTAACTACTCACATCTACATAACTTCTTACAGTTCAATAACTGTTTCAAATATCTCTTAATTATTTCAAATAGCTCTTAATTTAATTAACAAAAAATTTCAGAGCATCTGCTATGGATAAAGTATAGGAAATCTAAAAATGCTAAGTCCTAGTGCTAGTCCAGGATAACTTTAGAATCTAACAGAAAACACAAATATATACACAAGAAATTTCAACTCCACATTAGAGCATCCTTTTAAAGGTTATGTAGAAAGTGCTTTACGAAGACCACAAAGGAAACAGCCTGAAGGGGTAAATGTCACAAAGTAGGTGATAGACAAGATGGGGCAGAGTAATAGTTCTTTTTTTTTTTTTTTTGATTTGGAGTCTCACTCTGTCACCCAGACTGCAGTGCAGTGGCCGCTCCCGGCCACCGCAGCCTCGACCTGCTGGGCTCCGGCGATCCTTCCGCCTCAGCCTTCCAAGTAGCTGGAACTATAGGCGCGCGCTACCACGCCCGGCTAATTTTTTTGATTTATTGTAGAGATGAGGTCT
>CAUYQG010171263.1:0-43628 GCA_963574415.1 Tarsius wallacei | reverse complement strand
GCAATTAATGGCAGTAAATACCTGTCTGGGGATGGGGGGACACTTCTTACAAACAAGGGTGCCTGAATGAGACATATTTGTGTACCTAACCCTTAAATGTACCCCTCAATATCACAATAAAAAAAAAATAAATAAATAAATAAATAAATAAATAAATAAAATATTTTTCCAGACCAACACCCTGAAGCACTTCCTCAATGTTTTCATCTAAGTGTTTTATAGTTCTAGATCTTACAGTAAAATCTTTAATTTGTTTTGGTTTGATTTTTGTATAGGGTGAGAGATGGGGTTCTAGTTGTATTCTTATGCATATGGATGTCCAGTTTTCCCAGCACCATTTACTGAATAGACTATCCTTTCCCCAACGTTCTTGCTGCCTTTGTCAAAAATGAGTTGACTGAATTTATTTCTGAATTCTCTATTTTGTTCCATTGGTCTATGAGCCTGCTTTTATGCCAGTACTGTGCTGTTTTGGTTACTACAGCTTTGTAATATAATTTGAAGTCAGATAACGTGATGCCTGTAGCTTTGGATTTGTCTGTTTTGCTTAACAGCATGTAAACTATGCCCCGAAATATAATCTGATGCATAGTGGGTACACATAATCTACGAATCGAATAGATGCATGATGAGTGAATGAACACATATGGTTTTTGTTTGATTTTAAAGATGTGGGGTACAATTCAGGGTTAGGTGTACAAATGTTCATTATTCAGGTACCCTTGTTGATGAGGTGTGCCCCCAATCCCCCAGTAGATTCCCACTACTGACAATCCCTCTCCTACCCTCGCCTGGCAGTTTCCCGCTATGAATATGTTTTGAAGATGTATCAGAAAACCTTATTGGAAGAATAAAACCATGCAGCAATGTTAAAGTACGTGTTATTCTTCTAAGATTCTTTCGTTAATTCTATTTACCAGAGGTTTTGATGCCGTAAACACAGGACTGCCCATATACCTAGAGATTATATTCTTGGCAATGGTTTAAACTTGCTATGTGATAACAGACAGATTCTCTGGCATTAAATATGCCTTTCTCTAAAATGAGGAAGATAGATTTGATTGCTAAGTTCCCATATAGCTTTGATATTCTAACTTCGTATGTAATTTAAAACACCAAAGTGTTGACTATAAACAGCTTACGTGTTATAATTAGGCTTCTGTCTTATGCCCAATAAATAAGACCAGTTTTCACTCATAGTTTGGAACAATTCTCATCACTTGTTTTTTGTACAAGAAGCTACAGTTTGCTTTATAGGAAGTATCCTTATGGTCTGAGGTGTTTTATCTGATGAATTATATAAGTCTTAATTTAATCAAATGTCCCCCAAAAGTTCCAGTGGTATACTGCAGTCCACTCATCTTAAATTATGAGAGTTGATCAACCATTTGCAAGCTTGATATCAAGTGCTTGTAGCTTGAATTAGACCATGGAGGAAGCCACAGAAGTCAGCAAATGCTACAAATCAGGGTTTCTTTTTTTATTATTTTATTTTCTCCCTAAAGAGAAAATACCACAATGCTACTGCCAGTGTCATTCTAATGTCTCTAGAGCAGTTAAGGAAATCTATCATGCCTTTCCTAGGGCAAGACAAAATCAGCAGAAGTAGAAGAGCGCTAACAGTAGAGTATACACACAGGTGATTTTCATAAAATTTTGTACATTTCATGATATTGTGTCCATTATACAGATGTAGAAACTGAAGAGAGGAGTTCTGCCTCATTTTCTCCATTTTTTTCTTCTTTTTTTTCTTTCCTTTCTTCTTTTTGTTATCTCCACTGGGTTTTTGTGAGCATGATTTCTATTCATTTATAAAATTCTAAGTACAGAATTTTAAAATTTCAGAGCTACAGGTAATAAGGGAAGCTGTCAGAAGAGGTGCTATTGGAAATAAAAATATAGTATGTGAGATGACAAAATGAAGAACCTGGCAGTTGAGGGAAACTGCTAGGGGAGGGAGAAGCATACCTCATCAACAAGGGTACCTGCATAATCAACATTTGTATACCTAACCCTGAAGTGTACCCCACATCTTTATAATAAAATTAAAAAGATAACACAAAAAGAAAAAAAAATTAAGAACCATGAGGGAAGAAGTAGAGAAGGAGGGAAGATGACCTCATTATCAAGACATAAACTAAGAGGGAAAAAATTTTAAGAAAACTTGTTTTCTTAATCGTTATTCATTCATTTATCAGTGAAATATCATATATCTGTGATTACTTACATCTTATGAGACATTCTGAGGTAAATAATACTGGAAGTTTTTCTTAAGTGAACACATTCATCTAGTAAATATGGTTTTTTATTAAGCAGACAGTATAAAGTTGTGAAATACAATGGATCAAGAATTTTATGTTAGTAGGGATTCTTTAGAGAACCAGAACCAAAAAGATTAGATTGATGAGAGAGAGGGAGAGAGAGAGAGAGAGAGAGAGAGAGAGAGAGAGAGAGAGAGAGAGAGAGAGAGAGTGAGTTTGAGAGTTAGATACATAGATAGATACATAGACAGATCTATCTCCATAGATCCATTCATGTAATTATGGAGGCTGAAAAGTTGCACATTCTGCAGTCTTCAAGCTGGAGATCCAGGAAAACTGGTGGTATAGAATCTAATCAGTGTCTGAAGTCCTAAGTGCCAGGAAACCAAGGACAAAAGATCAATGTTGTAGCTCAAGCCGGGAGGCAGTGCTAATTCCACCTTTCTCTCTCTCTTTCTCTCTCTCTTTCTCTCTCTGTCTCTCCACCTTATTCAGATCCTTAAGACCCCGGATGATGCGTATTCACATTGAGAAGGGCCGTCTATCTTTTTCAGTCAATCCATTTACATACTAATCTCTTCTAGAAGCATCCTCACAGTCACAACCTGAAAATATTGTTGAACCAGATACTTAGGAATTCTGTGGCCCAGTCAAGTTGGCACATAAAATTAACTATCACAGGTGGGTCACATTCTGTCATGAGAATATAGTACTGAGGATACTTTGCATGAAAGACTAGAACTGGAAATTAGAGTCCACATCTCAGGAAAAAAGAAGCATCAAGAACTCTGTTATGGGTTCAGAGAGGAGTCTGCTCTGAATCCATCCGATTACACACAACTACCCAGTAAGTGCTGCTTTAGAGGAATTGATGGAATTATAATACTTCTTCCTTAAAACAATGTATTAACTTTCTATTGCTGTTGTAACAAATTATCACAAATTTTGAAGCATAAACCCACACAGCTTTATTGTCTTATAGTTCAGCAGGTCAGAAGTCTAACACTGGCTTTCCTGGGCTCAAATTAAGGTATCCGCAGAGCTGTGGTCCTATCTAGAAGCTCTAGCACTTTGGGAGGCGGGGGTGAGTGGATTGCCTGAGTCTGAGGGTTCGAGACCAGAATGGGCAATCAGTGAGATCTTGTTTCTACAATAAATAAAAATTTAGCCAGGTATGATGACGTGCACCTGTGGTTCTGGCTACTAGGAAGGTTGAGGCGGAAGGATCGCAGGAGTCCAACAGGTTTCTTTGTTCACTCAGAGAGTTGAAGGGATTCAGATCCTTAGGGTTGCGGAACTGAATCCTCTGTTTCCTTGTACTGTCTGCAGAAAGCTGTTGCAGACTCTAAAGGCCACCTTCACTCCTGTCTCACAACCCTGTTCCTCTATTTTCAGAGCTAGCAACAGCAGGTTAGTACCTCTTCAAATCTCTCCTGCCTTATCTTCTTGTTTCCACCTCTCTTACTTCAACCTGGAAAGATTCCACCCCTCATCCTTTTTTTTGAGTTGGTGCCTCACTCCGTCGCCCAGGCTGGAGTGCAGTGACACACTCACGGCCATACCAGAGTTGACCTGTTGGATTCTGGCGATCCTTCCACCTCAGCCTTCTAAGTAGCCGGAACCACAGGCGCACACCACCACACCCAGCTAATTTTTGATTTATTGTAGAAACGAGGTCTCACCAATTGCCCAGACTGGTCTCGAACCCGCAGACTCAGGCAATCCACTTACCTCTGCCTCTCAAAGTGCTGGGATTATAAGCTGAGCCACTGAGCCTGGCCGATTTTCTGCTTTTAAGGGCTCATATGATTTGATTGGACTATCTGGATAATCCAGGATAATCACCCGATTTCAGGATCCATCATCTTAGTCACAAATTCAAATTCCTCTTTTCCATGTGTGACGGTTAATTGTATGTGTCAACGTCACTGGTCTACAGAATATCTGATTGAATCTGATAAAACAATATTTCTGAGTGTATCTGTGAAGGTGTTTCTGGAAGAGGATGGCATTTTAATTGGTGAAATGAGTGAAGCAGATGGTGCTCCTGAATGGCTCTTATCCATTCCGCTGAGGACCTGAATAAAACAAAAAGAAAAGCAATTTGGGATTAGCCATTCCTCTACCTACCTACTTTGGTGGAACATCAGACTTCTCTTGCCCTAGGTATTGCTGGTTCTCAGGCTTTTAGATTTGGACTGGAATTTACGCCATTAGCTCCCTGGCTCTAGGACCTTCAAACTACATTACCAATCTTCCCTAGTTTCCAGTTTTCAGAGTGCAAAAAGATGGACTTAGCCTTCATAATCATTATGTGAGCCAATACCTTTCTCTCTTTCTCCTCCTGCCTCTCTCTATATATATTGAGGGACCCAAGAGACTTGAAAAGCTATACTTGCTGTAAACCCCCCTACCTCACGTTCGCTGCACTGTATGCTATATAAACCCCTACCTCACGTTTGCTGCACTGTATTCTATATAAACCCCTACCTCATGTTCGCTACACTGTATTTTATATACCCCCCTTACCTTGTGTTTGATATATTTTATAAATTCCTACCTCACATTTGCTGTATTTTAAATTCTACCTTAGAACCCGTGAGACTAGGCACGTAATGGGTGCCTGGTGGTGACTACAATTGTAAAGTTACACCTTGATTTAAGCAGTGTTTATACTTAACTTTGTTAAGCCTTTGCTTATCTCAATTACCGTGGTGGCTTTTTCAGCTTTTGCAATGGCAAAGCAAGCAATAAACCTCTCCCGAACATTCCTTTGCTTAGATTATGGTAGAGTCGGTGGCGCCAGCCACCCTCCTGCTGGGCTCTGTGTTGTCTCAAACCTCCTGCTTGCATGCCAAAGTTAATTTACGCACAGTGATTGTATAAACCTAGCTTATCTGGCATTCCATTCTGCCCGTTTAGCCGTTACCTGCCCATCACAGGCAAGATTAAGCCTGCGAAAAATCATACACAAACCAACCAATCAGTATCTCTGTAACCGTGTATATGCAATTCTGTCCAATCCTGTGTGAACAAGTTTGTAAAGCCACCCCACTCCCTCAGAATTATATATAAAATGTGCGTGTTAACCTGAGTCAGGGCTCGCCCGTTCCTGAACTGCTGCGTCGGTTTCAAACGTGAGCCGAGACTCCAGCCTGAATAAAAACCCTCATGTACTTGCATCGGAGCTGGCTCTTTGATGGTCTCTCAGACTTAGGACTTTGAGTTTAACATATATGTGTGAGTCTATGCACGTGTGTTTGTCTGTGTGTGCATGTGTGTTCTGCTTCTCTGCGGAACACATTAATATACCATGTAAGGTAACATATTCATATACATTGAGGATTAGGGTGTGGGCATCTTTGAGGGTGCCATTTGAGGGGGCCATTCTTTGGGCTACTACAAAAAGTTTTTCATTCTGTTCAGAGGTACAAATTAAAAGGAAAAGAAAACAAACCTACTGAGTTGAAGTTGAATTGCTGGGAGCCACAGGGGTTGCTAACCTACCCTGTAACCACAGGAAATGAAGAAAATGAGAAAGAAAAGATAGTAAGATGCCATGTCCTTTTGTGTTTTCTGAGACGAAGAAAAGGTGTGTTCTGCCAGTCCTCAAGGAAGGTGAGTGGATTATACTGGTGCTGCAGGGATGCTGGGAACTACTGAAAGCTAAGAAAAGCGGGCGGTTTCATCCCTCAAGAGACACTGACGCCTAGAAGAAAGGATTGTGCTTAAATTTCCACCAAATGGGGCTCCTGTTCATAGGCATGGAATCAATACACGAAAGTTAGAGATGCCAGAGATCATTATGAAGGAGGCCAACACCTTATCATGGCTACCCTGTGATGGATCATGTAGGCAGACTTCTTTCTCCTTTTCAACCCCTAGGCAGACAGAGAGAAAAGCAAGCTGATAGTGAAAGAGTAAATTATGCCTCCAACAACATCCCAGGTTTTAGGAACTGCAAGTCAATTCTGCCTTGGAAATAAGAGAGAGTTCTTAGAACAGAATTATCAGCCATTTCTGAGACAATAAAGCTGTTCATATTTATAATACAGAATTTAGTCTCTTCTATTAAACTAAATAAGATAGGAAAAGAAATGAGGAAAAGAGGATGGCAAAGGTGCATGGATAAGAGTAGTTTAATGGGACATTAGAAGGTGAAGTTGACCCATGTGCTCACATGTAAGTGGGCCAACTTCACCTTCTAATATCTTATTAAACTACTCTTATCCATGCACCTTTGCCATCTACTACCTCGAAGCCCAAACTTCACCTGCATGCAGCCTGCTTGTGTAGTAAACCCTCACTTGTACCCCACAACTCTATAATTAAAAAGTAAATTTCTAAAAAAGAAGGTGAAGTTGGAAACAGTTCATTCAGGACCCAGCCTCTCCATTTTAAGGAACGCGTGCACTTGATTCTGTCAGCTACTGTACTCCAGATTGAAATATTTGGAGGAACAACTTTAAAAGGAAGCAAACAATTTTCAGGAGACCAATGTTTTTCTTTTATGCACTACAATTTTTTAACGGAGAAATTGAAAGCAAATCACTTTTTTATTTTTAAATTGTCTCAAGAAAGAGAAGTATATTATTATTGTGAACAAAGATGTTATTAATATACTCTCAACGTAAGTTGTTGGATGAATGAACAAGTAAATGATGAATGCAAAACACTGTGGGAGGGGATTGATTGAAGAGGTAGGTGATGAAGGTCAAAGAAGAATTAGGGATCTTTTTACTTTGGTGAATTTGAAGGAAATAAGCACTTATGCCAGGATTAGCGATAGCAAGGAGAAGACAGGGACCCATGGAATAACTTTGTTAATGGAAGATGGAGATTTGCAGCACGATTTGAGGATCTACGGTTTGGGTGCTTTTTTGCATAACAATAAAATTTTAAAGACGAGACTTATCCATTGAAAGCATCTTTAATCTCTCTTCTCCTGTTCATGTGTTGTTAGAGAGACAACTGAATTATATCAGAAAGGAAATTTGCAGGTTTTCAAACAGCCTATTTTTAGGGAACATGAATAATTACACCAGATGGCTCTTTAAATCTGTTGGCATTGTTTCTACTGTACATTCATTGTTTAGAAATCCATTTTGTTAAGATTTCAAAGAGAAGTACAAAGTTGCAATGGTCGTCATATTTAGCATTTATATATTTTGTAAGCCTTTGTAAAAACTTCTACTGGAGAAGGTTAACAGAGATGCTGATAAAGAGATTTTTAATACATTATGTTGGTAATGGAGCCAGAAAGCTCCCTTTATAAGAGCTCAATATTCAAAAACCACTGGTTACTAGGGGTTTACATGTGTGTGTGTATTTATGCACACACACTTGCAGATGTATGTGTGCATGTGTGTATATGTGTTCATGTATATATATGTTTCCTTCTCTAGTTGCCTTGATTTAATTTGTTATTGTTTTTCAAAATTACTCAAGATAATATCATCAGGGTTATCTGAGGGAAGATTACTAGCCTTTTAGTTTTCTACTGTATATGAGAATATGTTGTTTTCTTTCTCGCTTTCTGTTTCCTTATGCTTCTTTGTTCTTCATTTCTTTTTACATCCATCCATTGGTTTGTCCATTCATTCATTCATTTATTTATTCTTTGTAAGTTTCTTTCTTTGATACACTCTGATTAGTAAACTGCAAAGAAAAATTCATCTCTAGTAAGCTATCAAGTATATCACAGAGGCAGGGAAGGCAAAATAAATAGTTATTTCTTCCCAACCTTTTAAGTGGATGCATAACTTAAAAGAGTGAATTTGTATACATTCTTATTTCTTTCTGAATTTTTGAGGGCACATGTAAATTAGCAGAGCGAATGCAGGGGGCAGGTTATTAAATTACAGCAAAAATATTGATAGTAGATCTACATTTAAAACCATGTTTCTCAGCTGTGATCTCCATGGATCCTCTAAGTAGCCTCTGCTCGTGTAATCACCTGTTCGTTTCCCTAACCCTAAGCATTAAGGTAAATAATTGATCTGAGCAGTGAATAGCTTTTTTTTTTTTTTTTTTTTGAGTTGGAGTCTCACTCTGTCACCCAGACTGGAGTGCAGTGGCCATTCTCGGCCACCGCAGCCTCGACCTGCTGGGCTCCGGCGATCCTTCCGCCTCAGCCTTCCGAGTAGCCGGAATTACAGGCATGCTACCACACCCGGCGGATATTTTGATTTATTGTAGAGATGAGGTCTCGCCAAGTTGCCCAGGCGGGTCTTGAACCCGCGGGCTCAGGCAATCCACTCACCTCAGCCTCCCAAAAGCGCGGGATTAGAGGCTGAGCCACCGAGCCCGGCTTGAATAGCTTTTGAATGTTCATAAATTTGGCTCTCCATTCAGGAGGAGCCACCTTTATTCAGAAAATTAGTTGAAAGGGTTTATCAGCAGCAAAAAGAAATCACAACAGAATTGTGACTCATACTATAAGGTGAAGGAAAGAGCAACAGGGTTTAACAGCAGAGGAGAAAAAATATTATAAATTTGGCAATTTGGAGACCACTAGTGCAGAGCACAGAGCTCTATCATTCTATAGCCTATAGATTTTAACAAATTGTGTATAATACAGAACATGGATCAGCAATAAAGTATTTATGCATAATTCTGATCAGAAATAATTATCTAGAAACTTGACTAACATAAAGAAAGTCTGATATTACCTGTTAGTAATCAGTTTTTTCCAAAAAATTTAAATACGTCATTTGGGAAGAATATGGATGTTTACCAGGAAAATTCGATAGATTCAACTTTAAAAGAGTTGTGTTAATACATGATAATAAATAAATAATAAAATGACTAATATTTGCGGCAAAATTAGTATTTTTCTTATTACATTATAACCACTTCCATGTATAAGTTTCCATACCCAATGAAAATACAAGTTAATAATAAATTAATAAAGGAAATGGAGCCAGGCTCGGTGGCTCAGCCTGTAATCCCGTGCTTTGGGAGGCTGAGGTGAGTGGATTGCCTGAACCCGTGGGTTCGAGACCCGCCTGGGCAACTTGGCAAGACCTTATCTCTACAATAAATCAAAAAATCAGCCGGGCGTGGTAGCGCATGCCTGTTATTCCGGCTACTCGGAAGGCTGAGGCGGAAGGATCGCTGGAGCCCAGCAGGTCGAGGCTGCAGTGGCCGGGAGTGGTAGGTAGCAAAAGATCCTTTCTAATAGTACCAATTCGATTACATTCTAATAGCAACAAGACCTAATTGGAGGAATTTAGGTAGCAGCACTTTTTTATTTTTATTTTTTTTTAGTTGGAGTGGCCACCCCAGCCATGACCTGCTGGGCTCCCGCGATCCTTCACCTCAGCTTTCTGAGTAGTCAGAACTACAGGCACAGGCTACCACGCCTGGCTAAATTTTTGTTTATTGTAGAAACGCGGTCTCACCAAGTTTCCCGAGCTGGTCTCGAACCTGTTGCCTCCTGCAATCCACTGCCTCAGCCTCCCAAAGTGCTGGGATGACAGGCTGAGCCACTGAGCCCAGCCGGAAGCACTTTTTTAGGAGATTCCTTGGCTTCTTTGGAGAGTGAATTGTCAGTGACCAAAACCGAAGCAAGAGAAAAAGTTGGGAAGTAAAGAATTAGACCAGGCAAATGATGTTGCCCAAATAAAGCCAACGGTGGTATTTTCTACATATGGTGTTGACAAAAAGTGAAATAAATAATACAGAAATTGTAAAAAAAAAAAGACCATTTGTGTATATGTATGTATATATGAAGGGGTTCCCCCAAAACAAAGAATTGTTTATTAAAGGTTGTGTATTTATTCTTAAGTGCTTAAACATGTCACCTTCAAAGTACCTCTGTTTGATGCAACCTGTTGAGACGCTTTTTCCACTGCTCAGTTTTTGAACTCGTCAATTTTGATGCCTTTTAGTGCTTCTGCCGTTTGTGTTTCGCCCCTTCCGTCTCACAATGACAAAATGTTCCCCTTAGAGGACTTTTTTCATACGGAAAAACAAAAAAGTTGCTGGGGGGAGATCTGGTAAATAGGAAGGTTGCGACATGAGGGGTCATGCCGTTTTTGGTCAAAAACTGCTGAACACACAGCTTGGTGTGGGCAGGCTGTTCCTGAAAATCAACCATCATGAAGTGGGCAAGCTTGTTGAGAGACTCTCCAAAAAAAATTCACTGAAGCTGAATGCAGCCTCTCACAACGGTAACTGGCACACTGATACTAATGGGTTCCTAGAACACTTACCTAGTGGGAGAAGCCTTTACTACAAGAGTACCACCCTTCAAAAAGCAATTCCTGGTTTTTTGGTGTTTCCCCATATAATATATACAAATACTAAAATTGTTATCACATCATAAACCTATTTGTTTAGCAATATTTATTAAATTTATGCTTATTAAATAAGCATATGCTCTTTGACCCAGCAATTTTACCTCATAAAAATTATCCAAGTAAAATAATTGAATTGATTCCCAAACATTTTATACCATAATTTCATCTCAGATTTATGTATAATGCAAATTTATAATATGAAAAAGTGAAAGTGTCTGAACTAACCTTCAAGGCATAATTGGTACATTAATCATGCTTTGTTCATTTTATAGATTGATTACTCAGAAGTCATTAAAAATGATGTTGCAAACTTCCACTTAATAAAATGAACTAGCATGAAGTGATTAATTTTGTTAATTTGTATACATACATGTGAAAAATCATGAAATGCTATAAACCATGATATGAATAATTACAATGCCTGAGTCTGAGATTGTCTAATTTTTGATTCATTTGTATTTTGTTTCCATCATGCAAAAAAATATTAAATTTAAAAATTATTTTAAAATAGGCAAGCAAAGACACAAGCTATGTTTAATGACATATCATATTATTAGAACCATGTGACATTGCCATAAAAATTGTATTTTATGCATACTTTGAGTTTGTATAACAACCAGGCTTAATTAATAAATTTAATTTTTTAGAAATTAACCTAGCTAGGCTAAATAACTGTTAATTTTTTTGTCACTTGGGTATTCTTAATATTAATCTATATTGATCCATTTTTATCATGCCTCAATACACATGTGACATGACACCACTACTGACCTAGACTGGTAGCTTTGTTCAGAGACCAACGTGAATAACTCAGAGCTCTACCTGACTACCATCAGCTGATAATCTCTTCTGCTTTATTTTAACTCAGATTTATAATTCCTTATTTCAGAAATCTCTAGATCCCATTTAGAAAGAGTTCCATATTGCTCCTGAGGTCTCATAACCTCTATATTTCTTAGTACTACAGCTCTGTTTAGGTTTCTGCCTCTCCTAGTGGATCATGAACTCCGAGAAGGAAGAATGGTTCTGTCTGAAACTGTTTCCTTAGTGCCTGGTACAGACAATTGTACACAGTAGGAGTTAAATACATACTAGGTGAACTGAAAGAGTGGAGCATTACCATACTTATAATTATTATGTAGTTGTATACAAGATATCATTATAGGAATGAGTAATTTACGCATTGCTTTACAAAATGGATAGAAAAGTACTCAGCATCATTGGGAAGTTGCAAATCAAAGCAATGGGATACCAGTACACCTACCAGAAAGGCTAAAATTTCAAAACACCAAATGTTGGCTAGGATGTGTGAAGCAACAGAAACTCTTATTTATCGCTGGTAGCAATGCAAATGGTGTAGCCACTTTGGAAGACAATTTGGCAGTTTCTTACCAGGTGACATTTACTCTTCCCATTTGACACAGGAATCGTGCGACTAGATATCTGTCCTTTTGTGCTGGAAATTTACGGCCACACAGACAATATACTACACATGAATGTTTATAGCACTTTTATTTATAATTGCCCCAACATGCAAACAACTAAGATGCACGTCAAAAAGTGAATGTATAAACAAACCGCGGTACCTCCATGCAACGGAATATTTTTCCAGTGGAAAAGAATAAAATGAGTTGTAATGGTACAGGAAAATGTAGAGTATTGTTTAATGTGTATTACTTAGCAAAAGAAGCCAGTCTCAAAAGGCTACTTACTGCATGATTCCAACTTTACGACATTCTGAAAAGACAAAATTATAGAGATGATCGCAAGATCAATAATTACCAGAGATTGGCAGATAGGGGAGGAAGAACGAACAGGTGAAGCACAGAAGACTTGTATGGCTATGAACTATTCTGCGTGACACTGTAATGGTTGGTACATAATATTTTGCATTTGTCAATGCAGAATGGACTGTAAAACACAAATGTGAATTCTAATGGTAATAAACTGTGGATTTTGGTTAACGTTAGCATATCCATATTGATTTACTAATTCTAACAAATGTACCATGCTAATGCAAAATGTTAATAAGAGGAAAACTGGGAGGGGGATATATTAGAATCTGTATTACCTGATCAATTCTGTAAACATGAAACTGCTCAAAAAGAGAAAGTCTATTAAATAACAAAGAAGAAAACAGCAACAACAAATAGACTGTTCAAGTGAGATGGTTTGTTTCAAACATTTCTCTATCTCACCACTAATTCAAATAGTACCTTAAGTGATATTTTAACTGAAGACGGAAGCAGGTGTGGAGTGTTTTCTACGGCGTCTGCTACTAAAGTGCTTTGTAGCCTGAAAAATGACATGTCTTGGAACAGACTATGCGCAATTAGGTGCTTAACAATCAGAGTCTATAGCTGCTTTGGGTAAATTCCTCCAACGATTTCCCACTGTGCTTAGAATAAAATCCAACTCACCAGGTCTTGTGTGACTGAGTTATCTTCCACATCCTTCTCCTCACTCCCCCATGTTCTGTGATTGTTCGTGACTCAACATGCTACAGCCACTTCAACCTTCTGTCTGCTCCCCTCCAAGCTCACAAGGACCTCACACTTGCCCTTTCCACTGCCTGGGAACACCATTCATCACTTTGTCAGCTTCTTTTCATAGTTGTTATGAATAGGAACAGGAATGGCACACCCCTTTCTCTTCACCCCACCAAAGACAGCTGCCTCAATCCAGGCACTCTCTCCAACAGTATTCTGCAGCATTTTCTTCATACTTATCATTGATGGGATGTATTGAATGTCCATCTGACACTGGTCATTAAAATGCAAGCTCCCTGCAAAACAAGGATCTCTGCCTGTCTCTCTTTTTTTTTTTTTTACCACTATTTGCCCAGTGCTTTATATAGTGCTCGCCATATAGTGGGTACTCAGTACATTGGGTCCAATGAAATGGAGAAAAATATGAAAATTATATTAAGGTCAGCAAGCATAGTTGTATGGATAAGTAGCTCTGGAGTCTGGAATAAATTCTCAACTTTGCCATGTGTAAGTTGAGAAGCACATGTGGTTCACTTTACCTCTCTGAGCCTTTACTTCTTGTGTCAAATAAGACTTTCGGACTACGTGAGATCCAAAATCTTTTCTAGCTCTACCATTCTACATTTTATTTATTTATTTGTTTATCTATTTATTTATTTTCAGTTGGTATCTCACTCTGTCACCCAGGCTGGAGTGCAGTGGCACAATTACAGCAGATGCAGCCTCGACCCCCTGCACTAAGTAACTCGGACCATAGGCACATGCCACCATATCTGGCTAACATTTTTGTGCTTTTTTTTTTTTTGGTAGAAACCAGGTCTCACTATGTTGCCCAGGCTGGTATGGAACCCTTGGGTTCAAACAATCCTCCCACCTTGGCCTCCCAAAGTGCTGGAATTACAGGTGTGGGCCACCACACCTACATTCTTTATGGCTCAAAATGATTGAAGTCCCACTGGAGAGCCACTAATTCAGATATATTCTATTAGCAGTGCAATTTCTGTGATGCTGTATGTCAGTTCAGCATACTGAAACCACCTTGCAGAGTGACATTGTCACACATCTGGTCAAATAAATTACTATTTCCATCTGGATAGACGCTCTTGGCAGGAATACCTAGTGCTGATGCCACATGACCCCTCCATCATAAAACAGAAAATGTGTTATCATTTTGTGCCACCACGCAATGAAACTCTTGGCTTTCCATTTTCTTGCCTTTTATTTTTTCAGACTCATCCATTAACCTACACCTGGCTTTCCATGTCAAAAATGGATGCAAATTCTCTTATGTCTTCATGGAGCTATGTGTGTCTTTTGGTCTACAAACCTCAGAACATACAAGGTCAAAAGGCAACTTACTGCATGATTCTAACTTTATGACATTCTGAAAAGACAAAATTATAGAGATGATCGCAAGATCAATAATTACCAGAGATTGGCAGGTAGGGGAGGAAGAACGAACAGGTGGAGCACAGAAGACTTGTATGGCTATGAACTATTCTGCGTGACACTGTAATGGTTGGTACATAATATTTTGCATTTGTCAATGCAGAATGGACTGTAAAACACAAATGTGAATTCTAATGGTAATAAACAGTGGATTTTGGTAAAATATATTCCAATATTATTTTTAAAAACCATGTCTGTGATTTAAAACACTTATTGATATTCTTGTTTAGAGGAGTCAGGGTCCTGGGGAGACCCCCCTCCTACACAATTCCAAATTGCTGCTGCTTCCAAGGAGAGGCAGCTTTTCTGCAGTTCTGCTTTCTGAGGTAAGTTCAGACTTCCTACCAGGAGGATTATGGACTCAATCTTTTTTCTCTCACAAAAGTAAGTTCTGATACCAAGGAAATGATAACCAGCCATATCCAACAATCATCTGCTTTGTATGTATCTGCTTCTTAGTTTGAAATTCAGCTTAGTTGATCATGATGGATAATGATGTTTGAGCTGACCCTTTAAACTGTCACATTTCAAGGATGTTACTTTTTATTCTTCACTCACTTCCTGGAGGAAAAATAGCTTGTGGCAGATGAGTCACTGGTAGCAAAGTAATGGGCTCTTCACAAAGGCAGTCTTCTCTGTTGAAAAACCCCAGAAAGCCCACACACCAGAGTGATAAATGACATTGGGGGACATTTTTCACAATGGCATAAGATCATCCTGTTCCTTCGCAACCAAAACCTAGTGAGGAAAATGTTAATAGTAAAAATATAAGAGGATGAAATTAAATAAAAAATATTAACTATTAATCCAAGTCAACTTAAATGCCAGAAGAATCATTTACATTTCCCAAATATATATGAGTGATAGAAACTCCTGCTTGGAGATAAATAATATACTTGAAAGTGCGAAACACATAATATTTGCTTGGTAAACGTTTGTTTTTTTTTTTAATAATATGAACTACATGTTCTATTGGCCAAACTCCAAGAGCAGCCATGTTTTTTGAGAGCATTCTATATGCATAATACCTGGGAGAAACTGAAGTGAATGAGACAGTCTCTCACTTCATAGAACTTTCAGTCTCCTGGGAGAGGCACAGATACAACCATGCTTGAAGATTAAGTGAAATAAGTGTTGAGGAGATGTTTGGCAGCATTAAAATTCTAGGTACGTGTGATTGATTTGAGTTAGAAAATTGGAAATGCATCTTAGAATACTTGTTATTTGAGCTGTGCTTTCCAGAATGCTAAGATTGTGAGAAGCAGACAGGTTGAAAGAAAATTGTGGAGACATTCAGGTTGTTGCATTTAAGGTACCGAGGTAAGATAAGAGGATTGGGATACCTGATCAAAAAGGAGGAAAAATGGAAAAAGCAAAGGTGGTGTGAGAAGGAAGGGTAGATGAGGATTAGATCATGAAAGTAATTAATGCTGAACTGTGTGTGAAGTTCCATTTTATTCTGGAATTAAGGAGGAATTAAATATAGGAGGACATTTATTTTCTGTTGGTTTCTGTTTGCTTGTTTAATAAGGAAAGTGACTTCATTTTGAAAGAGAACTTTGTATTCCAAAGTTGAACAGAAAAAACCACACACACCACAAACAGACACACAAACAGATTAACTAGATGTGCCTATTAAATTAATTCATTGCACTAATATTTACTTTTTTACAATATATGTTTGCTATCATGACCTGCATAGCCCTAGCTATATGAAGGGGGACTCTCTCCAAAAAAAAGGAACTATCTTTTGAAAGGTGGGCCCCTTGTAATACACTTGGAATTGGTGCCCCCAGAAACGGTAAAGCAACGTTTTTTTCTGGAAGTTTTGAAAAGGTTGCATTACAATTTGCAGAAGAAACAACCCGAGTTGTGGCAAACAAGTGACTGGTTTTACTACCATGGCAGCACAACCGTCCAAACCGTGCTGAGTGTTCAGCAATTTTTGACCAAAAATGGCATGACCCCCAGGCCCGCCCTCTTGATCCACCTGATCTTGCCCCAAAATACTTTTGTTGTTGTTTCTCTGGATGAAAAGGGTTCACAAAGCGAAATGTGTTGCGGGAGAGGTGAAACAAAAAAAGAATGGCAGAAGACTAAAAGGCATCAAAATTGATGAGTTCAAAAACTGTTTTGAGCAGTGGACAAAGCATCTCCATAGGTGTGTTGCATCAAACGGAGAGTACTTTGAAGGTGACTAAAGTTTAAACATGTAAGAATAAATACACAATTTTTTAATAAATAAATCCCAAGGTTTTATTGCGTCCCACTCATGTTTCCGAATTAAGACTTTTAGATGGTGGTATAAAAGCCTTCAATGATAGAAGTTTGCATAGTGAATTGAAGATATCATTTATAGCAGACACTAGCACTGTAGCCAGGAAGAACAATTACTATGAAATAAGTTGACAAAGTGAGCTCCAGCATTAGCAGGAAACCACCACGGGAAGCAGAAAGCAGGGTCAGGTTAGAGGTGGATGAAGAACCTTGGCGATAGAGCTGGGATAAAAAAGGTGGCAGCTCAATGGACAGTTGGCGCCTAGAAAGTTCCGTGAGCTTCTTTCACTGACAGACTTTTCTCAGTCTTTCCAGATCAGTCACTAATGGGAATTTTGCAAGGTGTGATTCTGATGGGATCAGGGACTGAATGGGACCAAGCAAGTTCATGAATGTCACTTGCCTGCAACTGACGAGACTGTGATGGAGGTGAGGGTAAACTCTGAGTAACAAATGAGTACCTAGTCCATACCCTGTGAGTCCTTACATTCAATTGAGGTGTCCAGCTATACTTTGACATAAGCCCTTTCATACATACAAGCTTAAGACTACTAGTGTATATGCATAATGCCAATCTTCCCCTTTGAAATCCTGCTCTTTGTTTCTAATTTTCCCCAACCCTTTTTCTCACTTTTCCATGAGGACCCACAACTTAGTTAATATTTACTCTTTCTTTACATAATTAAATAATAATGCAATTAAAAATTGATAAGGGTCCTATTGCTAGGATGTGATGTATATACAGTTTTGATAAAGTTTTTAACTCTGACTGTTTATATTTACTCCTATATTTTGTATTTATCACATTCATTGTCAGAATAATATAATCCTTATTCTTTCTATCTACCATGTTCTGGTAGATCCATACGATATCTCCTGAATTGAGTCACTTAATTACTTTTATTTCTACTATTTTATTTCTTTTTAATTCTATTATGTTTTCCCCATTTTTATAATATAGATTCCCTCTCTGACCCATGTTAGCTTTTCAACCGTCAACCTGGAAAGTCACATCCTCTTACCTATAAAGTGAGGTAAACTCCTGGACTGGTTATTTCATAAGAATGTGTAGATTTTAAACTTTAATGTGTATCAAGTTAATCTCAATACTGAAAATAATTGCATAATTTTGATTTGTGATCAAAGTGGTATGATATTGGTATGTTAAAAGAGAGTTTTTATTGGTTTTGGACTTGACAAATTTATACATGAAAAATAGATCAAAGTGTACATATTCATTAGATTAATATATAGCCATGACATGTACAGGCAAAGGATTAACATCAGGAATACTGAAAATGTGTCATTAGGCATTTTATCATTGTTTGAACATCATGGAGTATACTCACAGACATCTAGATGGTGGTGCCTACTGCACACCTAGGCTATATAATATAGCCCATGGTTCTTACACTACAAACCTGTACCACGTGTTACTGCATTGAATACTGTAGGCAATTGTAATACAATGGTGTTTGTGTATCTGAACATTGAAAAGGTAGAGAAAAAATACAGTATTATATCCTTATGAGACTGCCATTAAACACGTGCCCCAACATTCACCAAAACATTGTTATGTGGCTCCTGACCAATACAAGATACTGATGTAGCTGTGGTGAAATAAAAATTACATTCTAACACTGGAAAATTGGCATGACTTTTTGTCAAAATGGTTGGCAATGAAAATGAGTTATGAAAAGTTAATATTTTTATTTGTTAATCTGATTTATATCAATGAATCCTTAAAAAGGATAAAGGCAATATTTGGACCAAAAAATGATCATAGCACTATCTATTAATTCACTTAACAAGTATGGAGCACCTACTGCGATCTGGATGTCCTCCTAGAAGTTAGAGACAATAATCATTCTCTCATAGATCTTGTATTCTAGCTAGGAGATCTGACAGTGATTAGTGCTAACATAGAGTATTGTGGACAAAGTTATTCCAAATGTCAAGAAAGATTCTTCTAAAGTAGTGGCATTTCAGCAAAAATTGAATAAAATGAGAAAGTGAATTATGGGATTTTGGGGGTGAAACACATTTATAATAGCAAAAATCTGTAAACTGCTCTAATATCCAGAAAAAATTGAATAGTAAAATAAAACCCGATATGGCCACATCATCTTGATTTGCCCAGGAAAGTTGTGATTTATACTTGTTGACCCAGAATAAGTATAATAGCATCCTACTTTACTTTTATAAATGGTCTTGAATGGGCAATAAATTTTATGGTTTTCTATCACACATTGGATTCATATGTATTAAGTTAGGGAGTTCTCTTCCTGACAAACCATATTTTCTTACCCATGATGTCCTTGACTTCCTTCTCCATGATTTAAATCTAGGTTTTTACCAAGGTTCAGAACACATTCCTTTTTTTTTTACACTCTCTCTATTTATTGCTTTATGCACTCTTCCGGCTTTTAAAATAACATATTAAGCGTATTCAAGTCACAGCAATTTTACTGAACACTCACTCCACTCACTCTGACAAGTGCTGAGGACACACTGAAGGAAAACATGAATGACCCCTGCTCTCACAAAGTATATGATGCAAAAGAGGGGACAGATAAACAGAACTCATTGCATTGTAAATTCAATACTGCATTATACAGAAAAAGGCCTATGACATGCCGTAGATGCCACAGGACCATTAGGGTAACTGTTCCTAAATTGAGCTGTGGGCTCTTAAAGGAAGTCACTTTGGTGACATTTTCCTTCTGTTTGAAGGACAATTGCAGTCAACAAGGCGAAGATGGAGAAGGGGAAACTATTACAACAAGAAGAAATCGAAAAACATATAAAATAAGAACAGCTCATGGCATAAAAAAACAAATTCTTTTTCATGACTCAGGAAACTGATGGAGGGCATTGACTAAGACAAGGTTGGAGATTTAGGGAAAAGACAGAAAATAAAGAATTTGTAGGCAGACACACTGGCACACACCTGTAATTGCTGCTCAGGAGACAGAGAAGGGAGAATTGCTTGGGTTCAGGAAACTGGCTTGGGAAACATGGTGACATTTTGTCTCCCTCCCCACAAAAAAACTTGTGTATTAATTTGAATTTTATCCTATAGACACACAGAAACTGTTAGTTTAAACTTGCAAGTGACGTCATAAGAGTTCGGTTTTGAAAATTTTCTTTTTTTTTTTTTTTTTTAGTGAGCATACAAATAAGTCCCTACATTCTTTTTTAATTGGGATATAATTTAAACATCATAAAACCCACCTATTTAAAGTATACAATTTAGTGGGTTTTGTGTATTCACAAGAGTATGCAACAATTACCATCTAATTTCAGAACATTTTCATGGCCCTAAAAATAAATTCAATACGGACTTACAGGTATTCCCCATTACTCCTCTGGCCTCTGGCACCTCTAATTTAATATTTATCTCTATGAATTTACCAATTCTGTACACCTCATATAAATGGCATCATATAGTATATGGCCTATTGTGCCTGCCTTCTTTCATTCAGCATATCTTTAATTAAATTTTTATTTTAATTTAAAAATTATTTTAATTATCTCAATTTTAGAATTTTTTCATGTGAGAATTTGCTACATAAGTAAATTGTGTGCAGATGAGGTTTGAGCTTCTAACGAGCCCTCTCTCTGTCTGGTAGTGGGCATGGTACATGGAGAGTGGTTGTATGCCCTTTATCTCTCTGTCTCCCCACTCCCCACATAGTAATGCCCAGCACCAGTTGTTCCCGCATTTGTGCTTGCATGCCTAATGTTTAGAGCCTGCTTATGAGTGAGAATATGCAGTACTCAGTTTTTGTTTCTGTGATAGTTCACTTAGAAATATGGTCTCTGGCTGCACCCATGTTGCTACAAAGGACATGATTTTGTTCTTTATGGCTGTGCAGTATTCTACTGTGCATATGTGTCACATTTTTTTCCAGTCCACTTTTGATGGGCATCTAAATTGGTTCTATGTTTTTGTTACAGAAAATAGTGCTGTAATGAACATATGTTTGCAGGTGTGTTTTTGGTAGAGAGATTTATGTTCCTCTGGGCATATTCCCAGGAGAGCAATTGCTGAATTGTATGGTAGCTCAAGTTTTAATTATCTGAGAAAATGCCATAAAGGTTGAACTAGCTTCTACTTCCATCAACAGTGTAGAAGCGCTCCCTTTTCTCCATAGCCTTGCCAACACCTGTTATTTTTTCAACTTTTTAATAACAGTCATCCTGATTGTTATAAGGTGGTATTATTTCTCTGATAATTAGTAAACCTGAGCAATTTTTCATGTTTGTTGGCTGCTTGGGTGTCTTCCTTTGAGAAGTGTCTGTTCATGTCCTTTGCCCACTTTTTAATTTTTTTCTGTTAATTTGTTTGGGTTTCTTGTGGATCCTGGATGTTATGCCTTTGTAGAATGAATAGATTACAAATATTTTTTCCCCATTTTGTAAGTTGTTTCTTTATTCTTTTGATAGCTTTTTTTTCTATGCAAAAACATTGTAGCTTGATAAGCTCCTACCTTATCTTAGCTTTTGCTGCATTTGCTTTTGAGGACTTGGTAATGAAGTTATTGCCTACTCTGATGTCCAGAAAGGTGTCCCCTAAGTTTTCTTCTAAGGTTCTTATAGTTTGTGGTTTCATATTTAAGTCCTTGATTCATTCTGTGTTAATTTTTTTGTATGGTAATAGTAAGGGTCTAGTTTCATTCTTATGCATGTGTTTAGCTAGTTTTCCCAACACCATTTGCTAAATATGGTATATTTTCTCCAATGTTTGTTATAGTCTGCTTTGTCAAAGATGAATTGGTTGGAGATCTATGGTTTTATTTCCAGATTCTCTGTCCTGGTCTACGCATCTATTTGTATACAACTACCATGCTGCCTTGATTACTGCAGCCTTGTAAAGTTTGAGGTCTGAAAGTGTGATACGTTCAGTTTTCTTTTTGCTGAGAGTTGCTTTAACTATTTGGGCTCTTTTCCCCTTCCATATGAATTTCTGTATTGTCTTTCTAGGTCTGAGAAAATTGAAGCTGGTAGTGTGATAGGGATTGCAGTGAATCTGTAGATTGCCTTTGGTAGAATGGACATTTTGGGGATATTAATTCTTCCAATCCATGAGCATGAGATGTTCTTCCATTCACTTGTGTTGTCTTTGATTTCTTTCAGCAGTGTTTTGCAGTAAATGTCGCATTGTAAAGGTCTGTCCCCTCTGGATGCTGAGGTACTTAATTTTATTATTTGTGACTATTGTATATGGAATTGTGTTTGTTTTCTTTAATTTTGTTCTTAGTCTGCTTGTTGTTGGTATATAGTAATGCAGCTGTTGGCAATCCCCTCAGGTCCCCTCCCACTGTGGGAGCATTTCTGTCCTCTCATAAATCCTGCTTTAAAAAAAAAAGAAATGCAACCGTTTTTTGTGTGCTGATTTTGTATCCTGAGAGTTAATCTGCATTGTTTATCAGGACAATAAAGTTGTCTACAAAGTATCTAGGGTTTTAGGTATAGAATCATATCAACTGCAAAGAGGGATAATTTAACCTCCTCTTTCCCTATTTGAATACCCCTGATTTCTTTCTTATGCCTAATTGCACTGGCTAGGACTTCCAGTACTAGGCTAAATAGGAGGGTGAGAGTGGGCATTCTCACTTTGTTCCAGTTCTTAGAGGGAATGCTTTCACTTCTGCCTGTTAAGCGTAATGTTGGCTGCAGATTTATCTTAGACGACTCTTATTATTTGAGGAATGTTCCATTGATGTCTAGGTGTTCAAGGGTTTTTATCAAGAAGGGATATTGGGTTTTATCAAATACTTTTTCTGCATCTAATGAGATAATCTTGATTCTCGGTTTTACACCTGCTGATGTGATGGATTATATTTGTTGATTGATGCATGCTAAACCAGACTTGTATCCTTGGAATGAAGCCCTGAGATGGATCATGATGGATGATCCTTGTAATGTGCTGTTGGATGTGATTTGGTAGAAGCTTGTTGGGAATGTTTGCATCTATGTTCATCAGAGATACTGGCCTGTAGTTTCCTTTCCTTGTTGGGTCTTTGCCATTTGAAAGTATTAGAATGATACTGGCTTCATAAAAGGAGCTAGTGAGAATTCCTTTCTTCTTGACTGCCTGGAATACTTTCAATCTTTCAGTGGCATTGGTCTGAGCTCCTTCTTGTATATCCTGTAGAAGTCAGCTGAAAAACAATCTGGCTCAGAGGTTTTTTGATGGAGAGGCTTCTCATTTCTTGGATTATTAGTGGTCTGTTTAGGGTTTCAATCTTGGAAGCTTATATGATGTCAGGAATTACTTTATTTCCTCTAGATTGTCTAGGTTATGCAGGTGTTTGTTGTAATCTCTGATAATCTTTTGTATTTCTTCAGGATCAGTTTAATATCACCTTTATCCTTTCGAATTGTGTGTTTTTTGAATTTCTCTCTCTCTCTGTTGCTAAGAGTCTGTCAATCTTACTTATCCTTCAGAACCACCAGCTTTTCATCTTGTTGATTATTTGTATGATTTTCTTAGTCTCTATTTCTTTAAACTCTGACTTTATTTTAATAATTTCCATTTTTCTACTAAGTCTATGATTAGATGGCTCTTGTTTTTGTAGCTTCCTTAGGTGTCATTACACTGTTCACTTGAAATTCTTCTATTTTTCTGATATGTGCATGCAATGTTATAAACTATCCTCTCAGCATTACTTTCATGGTATCTCAAAGATATAGTGTGTTGTGTCTTTGTTTTCATTTGTTTCTAAGACTGTATTTCTGCCTTGATTTCTGTGTTAACTCGAAAGTCATTAAGAAGAATATTGTTTAATTTTCATGTATTTGGAAATTAAACAGCCAAAATTATCTTTTGGAGGGCATGCCCCTTGTAGTAGGGGCTTCCCTGGCTAAGTAAGTGTTCTAGGAACACATTGGCATCAATGTAACAGCTAGTGTTGTTGTGAGAGGCTCCATTTGGCTTCAGTGAATTTTTTTGGAGATTCTGTCAATGCATGACAGATGATTTATGAGCACACCTGCTAACACCATACTGAATGCTCAGCAGTTTTTAACCAAAATAGCATGACCCGCCCCCCCCCATGCGCATAGGCCTTATTCACCAGATCTTCCCTGAGTGAGATTTTTTTGTATTTTCTAAAATGAAAAACAGTCCTCGCCTGAGCCCGCGGGTTCGAGACCCGCCTGGGCAACTTGGTAAGACCTCATCTCTACAATAAATCAAAAATTAGCTGGGTGTGGTAGCGCACACCTGTAATTCCGGCTACTTGGAAGGCTGAGGTGGAATGATCGCCAGAGCCCAGCAGATCGAGGCTGCAGTGGCCAGGAGCGGCCACTGCACTCCAGTCTGGGCGACAGAGTGAGACTCCAACTCAAAAAAAAAAACAAAAGAAAAATGAAAAGAAAAACAGTCCTCAAAGGGAAATATTTTGCTGATGTGAAGAGGTGAAACAAAAAATGGCAGAAGCACTAGCAGGCTTCAAAACTGATTGACTTCCAAAACTGTGTTGAGCAGTGAAAAAAGCATCTTGATAGGTGTATTGTATCTAACAGAGAATACACTGAAGGCAGCTGAAGTTCAACCATGTAAGAATAAATACACAACTTTTAATAAATAAATTTTGTTTTTTGGGAGGCCCTCCTCATATTTGTTTACCACTGTGGTTTGAGAAGATGCTTGATATAATTTTGACCTTTTGAAATTTGTTCACACTTGCTTTATGTCTGAGTATGCGATTGATCTAGGAGTATGTTCCATGTGCTAATTAGAAGAATGTATATTCTGTGGCTGTTTGGTGTTTTCTGTAGATGTGTATTAGGTTCAATTGGTCAAGTGTCAAGTTAAGATTCTGGATTTCCTTGTTAGGTTTTTGTCCCAATGATCTCTCTAAGGCTGTCAGTGGATATTAAAGTCTCTGGTTATAATTAAACAGCTATGTTCTCTCTTAGTTTAATTCACAATGGTTTTATATATATCCCAATGTTGGGTGCATATATATTCAAGATGATAGATTAAACCCTTTATCATTATGTAGTGCCCTTTGGTGTCCTTCTTAACTTTTATTGGTTTAAAGTTTGTTTTTTCTGATATAAGAATAACGACTTCTTTTTTATTTTCAATTTTCCTGAAAGATCTTTCTCCAGCCCTTTACCTTGAACCTCTGTGGGTGTCCTTTGCAGAGACATCGGTTTCCTAAAGGCAGCAGAAGGATGGATTGTGCTTTTTTTCTTCCAATTTGCCTCTTTATGCCTTTTGAGTGGCATATTCAGTCTGCTCATATTTAATTATTAACATGGGGGGTTTGTTCCTGTCATTGCTATTAGGAAGCTGCTTTGTGTTTTAGGCTTTGTGGTTGATTTGCATGGTCTGTAAACTCTGTGCTTGCCTGTGCTTTTATGACTGGTGGAATCATTCTTTTGATACTATGCTTAGAACTTGCTTAAGCATCTCCTGGAGGGCTGGCTTGGAAGTGGCATGTTCTTTTAGTGACTGGATGTCTGTGAAGAACTTGAATTCTCCTTCATTAATGAACCTTAGCCTGACAAGATAGGAAACTCTAGACTGGAATTTTTAAATTAAAGATAGTACAACAGTTTCTTCTGACTTGTAGGATTTCTGATGAGAAGTCTGTGGCTTTTCTGATGGGGCTTCTTTGTTAGGTGTCCTGTTCCTTCTCCCCTTTCTTTTTTTTTTAAGTTGGAGTCTCACTCTATCACCCAGACTGGAGTGCAGTGGCCGCTCCCAGCCACTGCAGCCTCGACCTGCTAGGCTCCGGCGATCCTTCCGCTTCAGCCTTCCAAGTAGCTGGAACTACAGGCACGCGCTACCATGCCCGGTTAATTTTTTTATTTATTGTAGAGATGAGGTCTTGCCAAGTTGCCCAGGTGTGTCTCGAACCTGTGGGCTCAGGCAATCCACTCACCTCAGCCTCCCAAAGCACGGGATTACAGGCTGAACCACCGAGCCCGCCTCTTCTCCCCTTTCATACTTACCTTGTGGAAATGGATTATTTTGTATATTCAGATTGATCTTCTCATGTAGTACCTCACAGTAGTTTTCTGGATCTCTTGCATGCATGACTGCCTCTCTGGCAAGATGGGAAATTTTTTTAGATGACTTCTAAGAAGGCTTGCTTCAGGGTGCCCTCAGTTTCCCCTGCTCTCTCAAAGATGCCAATAAGCCGTAGATTTGATCTCTTTACATAATGCCAAATGTCTCATAAGATTTTATCATTCCTCCCAAGCAATTTCTCTGTATTTGTCAGACCAGGTTAGCTCAAAAGTTTTATCCTCAAGCTCTGAGATTATTTCCTTTCCTGGTAGATTCTGCTGCACAGGCTTGTCATTGTGACTTGAAATTTCAGGAAATAATTCTTTATTTCCAGAAGTTCAGATTGGACCTTTCATATACTAGCCAACTCAGCCTTCACTTCCTGCACTCTTTTTGTTGCCTGGATAAACTGTGTGTCTATTTTCTCGTGGATCTCTTTGACTTTTTTTGTCATCCATAGTCTGAATTCCATGTCTGTCATCATAGGTCATTCCAATGATGGGTTCTGTTTCTGGGGATCTGGGAAGCCCTTTTGTGGGTGTTAACTCATTAAGGCTTCAGGGATTGTCAGTGTTTTTCCCCCCCACTGGTTCTTGCTCATTTATGAGGGCAGACTCTTCTATTTTTTTATTTTGTTGGGGTATTTTTCTTTGTTTTATTTTGTTTTGACTTTTACATGTCTTTCTCTTAGTTTTTTTTTTTTTTTTACTTTAAAGATGTGGGATACAATTCAGGGTTAGGTATACAAATGTTCATTATGTAGGTACCCTTGTTGATGAGGTGTGCCCCCCCCCTCTGCTGGCAGTTTCCCTCAACTGCCAATCCCTACCCCCTTCCCCTGACAGTTTCCCACTACTGTCATCCACTCCGCCCTCCCACCCCTGACAGTTTCCCACTACTGCCAATCCCTTTCTTAAAGTATTATGATAATTATTCAAAGTCTTCTTATGAGTGAGAACATACGGAACTCTGTTGTTTGTTTCTGTGATAGATCACTGAGTATGATTGATTCTAAATCCATCCAAGTTGCTGTGAAGTCCATATGTTTGTTTGTTTGTCCTTCTTTATGGCTGCATAACATTCCATTGTGTATATGTACCACATTTTTTAGTTCAGTCCAGTTTCGATGGCAGCATGGTTGGTTCCATGTTTTTTCTATGGTGAATAGTGCTGCAATAAACTTGCTTATGCAGGTATCATTTTTGCAGAATGATTTGATGTCCTCCAGGTAATATTCCCAATAGGGGGATTGCTAGGTCATATGGAAGGTCAATCTCTAGTTCTTTCAAAAATCGCCAAACTATCTTCCAAAGAGGTTGCACTAGTTTGCATTCCCACCAGCAGTGTAGAAGTGTTCCTTTTTCTCCAAATCCTCGCCAGCATCTGTTGTTGTTTGTGTTATGAATGGTGGCCATTGACACTGGGGTTAGGAGGCCTCTCAATGTGGTTTTGATTTGCATTTCTCTGATGATGAGTGAGGCTGAGTACTTTTCCATGTGTCTGTTGGCTGCCCTTATCTCTTTTTTTGAGAGGTGTCTGCTCATGTTGTTTTTTAATTAGATAAGCTTGCTTCTGTTGCCTGTCCTCCCTCTTCTGGCCCTCCTGTGGGGGTGGGGAGCAGCAGTAGCAGGAAGGGTGCTGTTCTGGGGGGAGACAGTCCGAAGCGGCTTCATCGGTGCAGTCAGACAGAAATGGAATGAGACCTTTCCTCTACTTCGGATTCTTTCCCTTCCCTCTGCAGAGGCTACAGGGGGAGCTCCTCTTCAGACTACTTGTCTGTCCGTCCGCAGGGTTTTCAAGTGGCCAGGTGAGTCCCTGCTGCTCTACTCTGGCTCGGGTGCTCTTGGAGATGTAGATTTGCTTCCTCCCATCTGGGTGGGACTGCTCCCCTTTTCCCCAGGGGTTAGAAGAGAAGCAGCAGTGGATTGTTATTTCTTCCTCTGACCTTAGGTGGTCAAGACCTCTGCCACCACAGCACTGTGGACTGTGCCCCTTCAACCTCTTTGGAAGACAGCTGTAACCACAATGGGGGCTTCTCAAGGTAAAGCTGAATCTGCATTCCTGGCCTAGGGTCCCAAGGGCTGCTAGTTTGGTGAAACTTCCTCAGATTGCTGTGTCTCCCCTGCTAGGTGCTAGAGAGGAAGGGAGCAGAGCACGCTGTGTGGCACAGACCACTCCCTCAGGGTGTTTCTCCCTGAAGGCTCTCCATGGAGGAGTCAGAGGCTGTGGCGCAGGAGTCCTGGGACCTGAGGTTCTCTGGGTTCTACATGGGGCCACTGGTGCCTCTATCCCCACCCAGGCAGCTCTCCATGCCCGGCTGCTGCAGGAGGAGTGTGTGTGGGCATTCTCAGGCTGTCTCTCCAGTGTCTGAGACTTCAGAGGATCATGCGAGGTATACAGAGAAAGAAAGTTATCATTTGCACTCACTTCCCCTATCTCCAAAGGTATTCTCCCTTTCTCACATAGGGGGTTCCTCCAGGGGTGACTGGGGTTGAAATGTTATCCTCTGCATCCCTATGGGACAATCTCTTAAACCTCAGCTTGGATTTTCAGGTCAACCCTTGATGTCCTGGGTCTGTTCTTCTACACAGGCTTCCTTGCAGAGAGCTGCAATCATGCAAGACCTTCATGCAACAATCTTGGCCTTACCTCCCAGCATAATGTCATTAAACATTTCATTCGTTTTGTTGCATGTATCAGTAGTTCATTCTTTTTTGGGGGGTGAATAACATTTTATTGTGTAGATGAAATTCTTTGTGTCTATATGTTTATGAGTTGCTGAAGCTTTGACTTGTTTAAATTTATGCCTACAAATGTTGATATTATGAACATGTAGGTAAACATTTGTGTGGGAACAAATGTCTTAATTCTTTTGGAGTTATCCTGAGGAGTAAAATAACCAGGCTATATGGTGACTCTACGTTTAGCTTTTTATCTGACCTACTGCTGAGTTGGATTCATTAGTTGGTTAATTGTTCAGTTGAATATTTGCATGCCAAGGTAGAACCGCATATTTATTTCTCTATTAAATAAATTTCTTAATTATATAACTCTGTATCCCACTATTTTAGCAGTTATGGTTATCTAAAATTTTATACTTATTAGTGTTTGTACTTGTTTTCTCCATTTAGAATGTAAGATTCTGAAAAATAGGTGACTGTTAATTATTATTTCTCAACACGATATTAAGAGTATCTATTTTGATGTTTGATGTATGCAAATGATAAATACTTATTGAATAAAAAAGTTAAACACTAGTATTTATTTTATTAGGTTCACCATATTGCTTTATCTATTATATGACTTCAAGAATATGGAGGGTGTTATTCAAAGCATTAGTTCTTTTCTGACAGATAGTCTGTTAAGGTACATGGGCTATCTACCTTTTTCTTTGTCTGCCTCAGTGAAATTTCTAATGGCTTTAAAAAGGGCAAAAGTCACGCATCAAGATGGGGATGAAGCATTTAAAGACTATAATTCACAGCATGATTATTCAATGCTTGAATAATATAGAACAACTGTGTGTAAAGTCAAAGGAAAGAAAGAAGAGTTATTTATAATAGCCATTCCTTTGAATGGACGTATTTAGATGTCACTGGTGCTGTTCTCTGGAATTCATCTGACAAAGCTGACAGTGTGAGGTTCTCAGAGATCAGGGGACACAAATCTTATCAGAGTCAGGAGGTGTGGTAGCCAACTACAGGCTTCTGTATGTGGCTCAGCCTCTGATATAGCTAAAATGCAAGCCTTTTGTATTAATGACACAAGTATGTATTCTGCAACCAGAAATACTTTAAAATTTGTAGAGTCTGACTGTTTTTTATAAATAAAATTGACCAGTTTTAAATTTAGCAAAACTAAAAATTAAAGATGTTACCTAAGTTTGTAAGTCTAATATGGGTACTACTTAACTATTTTTCCTATTAATACTATAGCTTTTATAGCTCCTATAGCAAATTAAATTATAATTTATCACCAATACATTGTCAGTCTATTTTTAAAAAATCTTCTGACTACATTCTGAGTCTAGTTTGAAGGAAAGCATATTAATTAGATCAAAAAGGAAAGAATCTCTCTGCCCAGACTCATCAGAATGTACAGTATATATAGTATATAGTCCACGTTCAACCAATTTTTGCTAAGGTGGAGGTAACAAGTTGAGTTAAATTAGATGATTACTGCTACCGGGAAAAGTAAAGGAGAATACTTTTTTTTTTTTTTTAGTAAGAAAATAAAAGGGTAGCATTAGAGAAATTCAGAATCAAATGAAGTTTCTCTCATTCAAACTCCATTAGCAAGTATATGCTGCGTCCACCGTATGTATGATGGTGTACAATGCAGTACCTGCCCAAGAGTAAATAAAAGAGTTCCATACAAAAATCTCAGCAAGAAAGAAAACATACAACTTTAACTGATGCTGTTGAAGACAGAGTCAGTACGTAAAGGATGTAATACAATAAAACTTATGTATCTTGGGTATAAGTACTAGGGAAACCCAGCCTGGATGGTATACAGCAGGAAAAAGGGAAGTCATCCTTTGTAGCAGCTTAGTCAGGAAGAAAGAAGGCCACGTGTAGCAAGCGATTGTATTCAGTGAATGTGTCTGAGGTGAGAGCAAAATATTGAGAATCTCTGTATTGCAGCAAAAAACTTAAATCACGCACAAGAAGTCAAGTAATGGAAGCTCTGGAAATACAATTAACAATGGCTTTCCGCAAAACTTGGAATCGTATTATAAAAAGAAAAATGTTTCTTAATGATTACTGACAGAGACATTTTCACTCCTGAGTCTTAAATATGTCTCTTTTGTGCCTTGATAGGAACGCTGATATTAAAGCAAAGCTACACTATACTGCTATATAAGTAGTATTTGCAGTGTATATATCAACAATGAATGAACAGGGTGAGAAACTGCATTGGGTTTAGGGAGAAGGAAAAGAGTTTGCTGACACAAAGAGCTTGAAGTGTTAGGTTTAGAGGCTCTGGACTGAAAAAGAAGAAGAAATTGAGAAGTCAAGAGATGTATGTCTTACAGTTCATAACATCTTGCCTCTGCAGAAATAAACATTACATTTATTCAAGTTTTTTTAATATATCATCTCAGATATTGACATCCTAAGCATCCCTGAGTTAGTAAATAAGTCAATTTACATATTCAGCAAATATTTTTGAGCACATACAATGCTTTTTCAACTTTTCTAAGCACTGCAAATACAGTGAAGTAAAGCCAAGTTTTTGTTCTCGTGGAGTTGACATCCTAATGATGAAAAAAATTATAAACTAAGAGACAAGTGCATTTAAACCAAACTTGCAAATGCAGAAGCTTATAAAAAGAAAAAAAGAAAAGAAAAGAAACAAAGAGCAACAACAACAACAACAACAAAAAAAACCAGCAAGTCAAGGGGTGACAAAATCATTATTTTACATAAGACTTGGCAAAGTCCTTTTCTCCTCTACCTTTGCCAAGTAAATGCTCTTTTTAAAAGTTTATGTAAGAGCTGACTTATAACTAGTACCCTGAGCAGGCAAAGCCTGGCAAAAGTTGGTGATGAGTCTGATCAGATACTCTACTTATTCTGGATGATGTAATAATTATATATATATATTTCTATGATGTCTTAAAATCTGCCATCCATATTCAACAAAAGCTTTGTGAGAGTAATTTCTATGCCTGCCCATTATTATATGCTTATTAAGCTTGCAATTAATAATTGGAGAACCTAATGAATAAACAAATCAGATAATCTGAATATTACAGGCATCACACATTCCACGGTAGTCATGATGCCATAAATCTCACATTTTAAAAATTAATAAAATACTAAAATCGATTTACTTGGTGTCTCCCCCTACTCAAAGACTTAAAAAAATCCAAATTCAGATATTTGTTAAGACTTTCTCCCTATTCTTACCTTATATTGCTCGGAAATATGAGGACAGAGGCTTGTTTGAATAAACACTCTGTAGGTTCCAGTATTTGGAGTCTCCTAATTCTATTTCTCTATGTTAGCCACAGAGACATTCACTCAGGTTCTCATGGTCTCTGTTTATGGGCCCTGGGCTCAGATTCAACCACAAGGTCATGCCTGCCCAGTCTAGATCCGCAGTGTTTGTGCGCAGTCAGTTCACTATCACTCCTTGGGAATCCCCAAGATCCTCCCAGCTAAAGGAATTGAGCCAACTTCGTTAACCGTGTGCTTCTTTACCTCTCTGAGACTACCCAGGCTAATGCTATCAGAAGTCACACACATTCAGAACATAAGGCTACCTCACCTACATATATTTGTGTGTGTGTGTGTGTGTGTGTGTGTGTGTGTGTGTGTGTGTGTGTGTGTTCTGACTGAAAATTGAAAAATTGTGGTAGGGAAGGCTAAGGAAAAATAAAATAAACAGGGCCTGTGTTTTCTCCCTTTGCTGGTGAGCCAAGTAATGCCGGGAGAGAACGTGTCATCACAAGCAGAAGTGCAATAAACTTTTTGTCAGGTGCCTGTAGACAAATTCAGTTTGATTTATACTTATAAACCTAGTCTTATTAGAAAAGTATTTGTTACTTTTGCAATTCAGAGTAAATGTAATAGAGTTGAGGAAAAAAACAGTGTTAAAAACTAATCTAATATTATGTTAAATTAATGCATTTTAAAAAGCATGACATAAAGAAAAATTCACACAATTCAACTTTTGAATAAACAGTGACAGCAAATTTTAAAAACATAATAATATGTTTGAGAGGCAGTAAGAAGGGATTTAATATGGTTTTCTTTATTTTGGTGTGCTGTACAACCATATCACTTTAGAAAAAGATGAGCATGCAATTTACAAATGGAAAAGGGACATAAATCATTGAAATGTTATGTTCATGGTTTCTACAGAGCTATTGCACTTTTAGAAACCTTTCCTAAGGCAGCAATTTAGCAGTACTACAAAGATGAATGTACAAAGATATTCATCTCACTTTTGTTAATCAAAGCTATGGAAACAAGCTAAATGCTCATCAATATTGGGTAGGTTATATAAATAATGGTTATTTAAGAAATGGAGTACTCTGTAGCCCATACAGAATTTAATGTTTATTTGTGTTTTACATTGAGTTGGAAAAATGCCTACACCATATATTTTTAGTAGAAAAACAGTGGAATAATCTTCCTGACCAAAATTATCTCTTTGTGAGAGGAGGAAATAAAAAAGGAAGGGAGTAAGAATATGAGCATGTTCTAGAAAGAGAAATCAAGCAGATTCCCAAAGAGAATGCTTATGTTAGAATGACATAACTTGAAATCTGTCATTGATTATATTGTGAGTTTGAAGGAGTTTCTGCAATTAACAGTTACCGAGTATCCCCTCAAATGTTAATGTTTTTCTTGTATTGGTATGGATTAAATTGTGTCTCCTCCAAAATTAAACTGTTGAAGATCTAATCCCCAATGGGGAGGTGTTTTGAACTGGAGTCGTTGTGAGGTAATTTGCTTTAGATGAGGTTGTGAGGGTGGGCTCTCATGATGGTTTTAATGCTCTTATGAGATGAGACATCAGAGTTTTCTTCCTTTCTGCTTTTTCTCCCAACTAAGAACACAGTGAGAAGGTTGCTATCTCAGAGCCAGAAAGAAAGCTCTCACCAGATAACTGACTTGGTTAGCACCTTCATCTTGGACTATTCAGCCTACAGAGTAGTTAGAAATAAAGTCATGTTGCTTAAGCCACTCAGTCATGGTATTTTTTTTTAATAGTAGAGCAAACTGGCTGAATAAAACTGGAAACCTTCCCAGACATGGGAGGCCCAGCAGAAGCAAATCAAATCTATAAAAGAAAAATAAAGGGCTAAATAAACATTTCTTTGCTACAATTAAAAAAAGCAGATAAATAATATTAGGAATAAAGAAACTGTAAGTATAAATGCAGTAAATTTTTAAAAAAATCTAAAATTACCAAGAGTGTTAAAAAAAAGGAAGACTGAAAAACGCTATCATCACTAAAGAAGTCAAATGTATTGATTTTCTACTGCCATATTAAAAATTACTTCAGAACTTGCTTTGTCACTCAGGCTGGAGAGCAGTGGTATGATCATAGCTCACTGCAGTTGTGAATTCCTGGGCTCAAGTGATCCTTCTGCCTCGGCCTCCCACATAGCTAGGACAGCAAAAGCATGCGAGCACACCTGGCTAATTTTTCTTTCTTTTCTTGCTTTTCTTGTGGGAAGAATACTTAACATCTACATTTTTAGCAAATTTTAAGTATACAGTTTTATCCTTTGCCAGAAACTTCCTTTTTCTCTCTGTCACCTGCCCTGGCAACTACCATTCTACTCTGCTTATATTAGTTTGACTATACTGTATTAAATTAAACATATAAGTGAGACTATGTAATTATATAAATATATATATATGTATACTATATTTCTGTGTCTGGCTTATTTCACTTATCATAATGTCTGCTGGGTTCATTTGTGTTGTCACGAATGGCAAGATTTCTTTATTTTTATAAGACTGAGTAATAGTTCATTCTCTCTGTGTGTGTGTGTGTGTGTGTGTGTGTCTATGTGCATGTGCATCACAGTTTCAACAACCATATCACCATGAGTGTACCCAATCTTGTCTGATATTGATTTCTTTTTAGCTATATCTCACTTGCTGCTAAATAAACATAGATTTTGTCATTTCTTTTATATATAAAATACATATATTTCAAATTTCCAAGGTTCCATTTGGATTTTTAAAAAATATCTGCCTGGCATTTTTGATGGTCTATTTTTCTTTACTCAGATTTTGACTTCCATTTTTTTAACCATTTAACATAGCAGTTGTTCCATATTTCGTATCTGTTAATTTCAGTATTTGAACTTCTCAGGAAGTCTGAATTATGTTTTTTATTTTTTTGCTTACTTTTACTCATTATAAACAATTTCTTTACCTGTTTGGTAATTTTTAACTGTGATCTCATATTTTATGCAGGTTACTCACTAGGCAACAAATATATAATATCTTCAGAAATAGGCATTTATGACAATATAAGAAATAAAAGTATAAAGGTATTGCATAGAAATTATATTAAATTAACCAACATACAAGGCTGACAAAATACCAGATACATGACAAACTAAAAAGAAAAGAAGAGATAGAATCTTTAAGGAGGATAAAACCAGAAACTTCATAAGCAACAAATTCACAAAACTAAAAATTAGCATATATGTACATTCATAAATATTAATGAACTAAACTCAGTTTTAAGAAAATTCATGTCACATTGAAGCAAAATCCAAATGCATGATAATTATAAGAGTACATTTAAATTAAATATTCAGAAATTTTGAAAATAACACATAGTTCTTTGATTTCTAACAATGTTAGGCAAATATTTCTAAAAAGCTCCCCTGCTAAAACAGTTTATGCAAAAATTATAAAAATATTGTTTCATGGTACTGTTTGATTCATTAGAAATTAGAAACATTCTGTAAAAATCAAATTTAAAAATAATACTATGATAACTATAACAATAACCCAAGGAATAAAAACAGGAAATGATAAACATATAAGATAATATTTTACTGAATAAAAATAAAAATAAAAATAAAAATGAGCATCTTATCTACCTTGATATATTGACATACAGTCACTGATGATCTACCTTGGGCAAAGTAAGGAGGTGAACCTGAGATTCCTGAATTAAACTGGAGACTTTAAAGAGTTCCCAGACATGGAAAACCCAGCAGAAGCAAATCAAATCTTCTATAAAAGAAAAATAAAGGGCTAAATAAGCATTTCTTTGGTTAAATGAAAACACAAACAAATGAACAATATTAGAAAGAACAAAACTATAAATACAACAATTTTTGAAAATTCTATAAATGACTGTATGTCAATATTCTTAAAACTCAGAAGAAATTAGAGAAGTTATAAATTACTGTTACCAAAAAAATTAAAATAAAATAAAGAAAGAAAGAAAGAAGGAAGACTGAAAACACTGTAACCATTAAAGAAGTCAAATTACTAGCTGACTGAAATTGCTTGCGAAAGGAATTGCAAATGGACAGTGAATATACACAGCCAAGAAAAGCAAATGAAATGTGCTTCTCACTTTATTAGTAAATAGGAAAATCTAAATTTAGATTACAATTAGATATCACTGAACAACACAAGATTGATCAGAAAGTAATAAGTCTAGTAATATCAAATATTAGTTGTGAACATTCATGAAGTTGAACTCTGGTATACTCCTAGTCAGACAGTAAAGTCATGCATTTTGTAAAACAATTGAGAGTTATAAAGTAGAGCAAGTGCATAATGCAAACCAGCAGTTTTATTTATAGAACAGAATCTCTTGAGTATCAGAAAAAAAGAGCACAGATATTTATAGTAGTATTGCTCACACTAACAAGAAACTGCTAAAAACTCAACTGTGGAATATTGTAGAGCAATGAAAATGAATCAATTACAGCCACACACAACAAGGATAAATTTAGAAAAAATGTTATTGAGCTAAATTTTCACAGATGACCACAAAATGGTACAATTTTATGCTTACAAATTATAAAAACAACAAAAAATGTTGTATCATTTAGAGAAACATACTGTGATTTATTTATTGTTGTTGTACTTTAGTTGGCATAAATTACTTCTGGATAGCTTACCTATATTGAATAGATAGATAAACAAATGTGGTCCCGTATTACATAGGAAAAACTCTGATATATAAAACAGCAAATTCCCAACATATATTATCTTAGAAGAATAAAAAATGACAGTATAGGTGCCGGGCTCTGTGACTTAGCCTGTAATCCCGTGCTTTGGGAGGCTGAGGTGAGAGGTTTGCCTGAGCCCGCGGGTTCAAGACCCGCCTGGGCAACTTGGCGAGACCTCATCTCTACAATAAATCAAAAATCAGCCGGGCGTGGTAGCCGCATGCCTGTAATTCCGGCTACTTGGAAGGCTGAGGTGGAAGGATCGCCAGAGACCAGCAGGTCGAGGCTGCGGTGGCCGGAAGCAGCCACTGCACTCCAGTCTGGGCGACAGAGTGAGACTCCAACTCAAAAAAAAAAAAAAAAATGGCAGTATATATACAAATATGGCTCACTTTAGCACAGACATTTTAAAAATAAAGATAAATAGCAAGTAGCTTGTGCTAGGAGAGAAATTTGTCTTAAAATGTTAAATAGAACTAAATGTCTTTTAATGCAGACACATAAACTTTTCTAACCACAGTGTAACCACATTTAGAATTCCAAAGTAAAACTTCCAACTGATTTTAGCTATAACTTTAAACAGAGATAATTTCAATACCATTTAAACAGTTTAAGAGCTTTATATGAAGTACACATAACTTGAGACTTAAAAAGTTGATCAAACACGCAACCACAGTAAAATCTGAGTTTACTGAAGGAGCAAATCTCAGTTTATTTTAAAGCAATTACAGTGTGCGAAGCACAGTTTTCGTAAGATAACAAAAATAACAAACAAAATCAGCCCTTATGGACACTTTATTGTAATGGGAGGAAGAAACAGCAAAAATTAATTAAATAAAAAAGAATTTGATGTGAAAATTATGAATACAGTTTCAGTAAGTAGACTTTAACAGTATATTAAAAGTAATAGGCCATCATTACATAATATTCAGGAAAATTAAAATGATTCAAAATTGAGAAATGCTTTAATAAAAATAATCATGTTACTTGACCTCAGAAAAATATGATTGCATCTATAGGCATTAAAGTAGACTTTGATAAAATTCAACATCAATTATTAATTTAAAAAGTAAACTGGGAATATAAGTATTCCTAAGATAACATATTTTTATCTCAGCATTAAACCAATAACCAACAATATTTGGAAAGCAACCAAATATTCTTAATAAAGTCAAGAACAAGAATGAGCATTGTTTATCATATTTCTAAACATAAGCAAGCATAAGTAGGAAGGGAAATCAATTATAAGTATGAAATGAGAAAGTAGGAATTAAAATGATTACTAATGACTGGTAAAATTATTGTTTATCTGGAAATCTCAAGGTAATCAACTGAGATATCATGGCAAATAATTATATAATTCAGTAGCATAGCGGAGTACAAAAACTATATATACATGTATATATTATATATGCAGATACAATAACAAATATCATAATATTGGATGGGAACATTAAACATTACAAATAAGTCAACTTTTTCCAAGTCAAGCTATAAATGTAATATCATTCCTATAAAAATGCCAATAATTTTGTATTTTTTAATTTCGATTAAAGACTATGACTCTAAGTGCTATATTTATGCATGTGAAAACAAATTAATCAAGTATATCCAGAAAACAAATGAATTAAAATTAGTAATGAGTAAGCACTATCTCAGCATATATTCAAACTATTACAAAGCCACCAGGGCTAAAACAGTATCAACTACTACATTAATTTAAATCACTTTAGGTAATTCAAATAGAAGGCCTAGAAATTAATTCATATCTGTTCAGACACTCAGTTATCACAAAAGCAAAGTCTAAAATAATTGGGAGAAATATTGATTCTTCCTGCTTACAAGCAAACATCTTATCATAACCAGATAGACATCTAAAAAGAAATAACAATGACTGTACACTTACAGTTGCAGAATAAATCTAAAGTAATCAAATAAACAATGGAAGAATTACCATATAACTTCTGAAATGGAAAAGCCTTTCTTACTAAAAAAATAAAATGGTATAAAGTGTTCAAATTATAAAAGTACATCGAATTTCAAAAAATGACTGTGGTAGTTCTGACATATTTAACACTTGCAATTTATACCTCAGATTAAGAAACTAATTTCTATAATAAGAAGAGAGCAACAACTCTTATTGCAAAGGATATGACTAGACAGCTCATTAATTTAAGAAAGAAACTCTAATAGATTTTTCATTTTTAGCATATTAAAAAATTTCAGTTTTATCTAATAAAATAAATACAAATTCAAACTACACTGAGATCGCAGTTTTTCAACAATCAAGTCAACAATTATCAAAAAGTTTGATAACACATGGTGTTGGCCACTATGGGGAGAAATGGCCATTTTTTTTCTCAATATTAATGGAAAGGGAAATTGGTATAGCCACTATAGAGAATGCTCTCAAAATTAAACCAAATTAACAAATGAAAAAAAAACTATTAACTCAATAGTTCCATTTCTAGAAATTAATTCTGCACATATATTTGCATACTTATAAATGCATACAAAATTCTTCATTGTAACTATTGATTGACTGAGACAGGATCTTATTCTGTTGCCTAGACAGGAATGCAGTGGTATGATCACAGCTTAATGCAGTCTTGAACTCCTGTGCTCAAGTCATCCTCCCACTTCAGCCTCTTGGGTAGTTAGGAGTACTTCACCACGTCCTGTTAAGTTTTTAAAAGATTTTTTTTTGTAGAGTCAAGTCTTTGCTATGTTGCCCAGGCTGATCTTCAGTGATCCCCCCACATTTTCCTCTCAAAGTGCTGAGATTATAGACGTGAGCCACCACTCCTGCCCTGCAATATTATTTTGACTAAAGCAAAAAGACTGGAAACTAAAGGTTCACGTCTTAGGTTTAATCTAATAAATCATGGTGAACACATGCAAGGTAGTATGTAAAGAAATAACTCATTATGTAATTAATATAAAAGTGTACAATAATTGTAGATAGTGAAATTGTAAGATAAAGGGGGCACCTATCATAAGGTATCATATGTTTTATTTATAATATTTGTGTGTTTATTTGTATACTTATATTGAGTTTTAAAATTTATGTACCTAGAAAATAAAATAAAATGAAACGAAATCACCAGTGATTTTTCCAAGAAACATAATAATAATAATAATAACTCTCAAGAAAACATAAGAAAACTCTGAATTTGATGATTCCCCAAAATGTCCAGTGTTACCCAATCAAGATCAAACCTAGGTCTCTCTGATTTGCTTAACCTGCAGGATGCACTTTTATAAGGCAGATGTTCACAGGTCTAGCAAGGGCACCTGGGACTTTGGGACTCCTGGGGCATGTACCAATTTTCCATTTCTAACAATTATGGTTTTGAAAAGTGCTTATTTAATAACTGTTATTTTTTTCTAGCACTACTCAGTAAGCTAAAATGACTTTTTAATAAGACAGTCCCTGTCGCCAGAAAATTGGGTATTTAAGGAATTTTCAGAACACATGTATTTACTATAAATGATAGAGCAGAACAGTTCTTATAATATGGGGAGTGTTTAACTGGGTTCACATTTAATTTTAAATCAGTGACATGAAGTTTTTCCGCATATGAAACATATTTTTGCTTGCCAAAAGCAGTGTGATAAATTAAAACAGAAAGGGTTTTTTTTTTTCTTTTACTTTTTACAGAAAGGCACTTCAATAATTGATGTTAAGGATTTTCATTAACCAGGATCAAAAATTCCATGAATCGCCTTTTGTTTCATGGGAACTTGAAAGCAAAGTGAAGAATGCAGGAATTCTTAGAAGCAGAGAGACTTTGGGACAGATGACAAAAAGGCATATGGTATGGCGAAATTGTAGAGATGGAAGAAATATGTAGCAAATTTTCCCTTTAGCCCCTCTCCCGATTTCAGAAGATAGAAACAGTCATTAAGCCAAGAAGTCTCCAGGCTCAGATGGATCAAAGTTTGTCTACCTGGGTTTGAAATTAGTGTCTGCACAAGTTTCATGTTTTTGTCAATTTGTAATCCGTCAAATGAGGTTAAGAAGAAATATCCAGAGATAACCTACACCTGCATGATGTTTTCGTATGCAAGACTCTTTTCTTTTAATTCCGGGGTTTGCTTTAAAGATTACATTATGGCCGAGCTTGGTGGCTCAGCCTGTAATCCCGCGCCTTGGGAGGCTGAGGTGAGTGGATTGCCTGAGCCCGTGGGTTCGAGACCTGCCTGGGCAACTTGGTGAGAACTCATCTCTACAATAAGTCAAAAAATCAGCCGGGCGTGGTAGCATGCGCCTGTAGTTCCAGCTACTTGGAAGGCTGAGGTGGAAGGATCGCCGGAGCCCAGCAGGTCGAGGCTGCAGTGGCTGGGAGTGGCCACTGCACTCCAGTCTGGGCGACAGAGCAAGACTCCAATTCAAAAAAAAAGATTACATTATGAAGCTGAAAAGGACCCTAAAAGCGACTTGATCAACTCCTCTTATATTATACGAAATAAACAGAGACTCATAATAAGGAATTGTTCCAGGGAACCCAGTTCCTGAGCAGAACGCATACCCAGACCCAGACTTTGTCACCGGCAGGCTCCGCACTCCCACGCAGAACAGCAGTGATTTTTCAGGCTCGCTCCATCAAAGTGGCACAAACACTTCTGGGTCCCAGAATTCATGCTCGCTCATCCTCTCTTCGAAATTATATATATATAATTATATATATATATAAAACCTTCAATTTTACCTGTGTTATTTAGTGGAGTCATGAGCAATAATTTATTTGAAAGTAAAGCACCAGGGTATTTTCAATAGAATCCCAATAACATTCTAAGTTAAGTCAACAAGAAATCGTGATATTCAACCCACCAAAAATCAAAAAAAAAAAATATATAAAGAGAAAAAGAAAAAAGTGTGTATTTTGGCTCACGTTTAAAATACATCTTGGAGGCTGGGCTCGGTGGCTCAGCCTGTAAACACAGCACTTTGGGAGGCTGAGGTGAGTGGATTGCCTAAGCCTGCAGGTTCGAGACCCGCCTGGGCAACTTGGCGAGACTTGCTCTCTACAATAAATTAAAAATTAGCCGGGTGTGGTAGCACGTGCTTGTAGTTCCAGCTACTTGGAAGGCTGAGGTGGAAGGATCGCTGGAGCCCAGCAGGTCGAGGCTGCGTTGGCCGGGAGCGGCCACTGCACTCCAGTCTGGGAGAAGGAGTGAGACTCCAACTTAAAAAAAAAAATACATCTTGGAATCTTGATTTAGAGAAAAAGCCTGTGGCTCTTGAATCTCAACTTCAATGCTTTTATTTAGTGACTTAACATTACTTTAATCTCATAACTAGCTTTGTTCTTTATCAGCTGACTGATTCTTTCCTTCTTGCTCAGATCCTTGTAAATCACAACAAGGCCTCACTTGGTATACACATAGAAATCGTCCTCAACCTCTCACCCACGTTCATCTCTCCTTATCACACCCTCTCCATTTCATCAGAGAAAGAGATAGATGATGATAGATGATAGATGATAAATAGATGAAAAGATAGCTAGCTGGACAGACATAGATATAGATACAGAATTTAATAGTCATTTTCTCAAAGCATGTCTCTCTTTTTTAAAATCATTCCCCATACCCTGATGCTACCTTTGAGTTTCTTTCTTTGCCTCTCATCAGGCCTCTTTAAAGCATAGTTTCTGTCCATATCACTCCATGGCTGCTGCTTCCTGTGAAAACCAAGTGCTTCTCGTGATGCTACATTTAGCCCCAATTCCAAAGTCCTTACATGACTGTACCTCTCTACAGCAGCATTTGGTGAAGGCACCGGGAAAAATGGCAGAATGTGGGTCCACATGGGCTCAAGTCCCAGCCGTCCTTTACTAGAGGTGTAAGCTTAGGTAAATGAGCTTGTCTATGCCTCAGCCTCCTCTTATGGATACTGTGGACACTGATACCTACACAATAGGGTAGTTGTGAGGACAGTCATATATGAGAGACTTTTAATAGCATGGCCTCTACCTTTCTCTCATTCATTGTCAAAGACAGACAAAAGCTGGACAGTAGTTGCAATGATAAAGACAGATTTTATTCAGTAATGATTGCAGTAAGGGGAGACTCCAGAGTGATCTGAATTCTTCTCTGAATCAAAGGACTGGAGACTTTAAAGGCTAGGGTGTTTTATGAGAAAGACAGGGAAGTGCTTTAGGGGAGATTGATCCAAGTTAAGAGGCCACTTGGATTTGCTAATTGGTGCTTATTGGGAGAAGAAACAAATTCATAACTTTATGACAAGAGACAGTGTAAGTTAAGGTCTCGGAGTTAGAGAGAGAGAGAGAGAGAGATCTCCCTGAATGTTTGCATTTCAAAGAAAAACAATGGTTTCTCAATGGGTCCTTGAGAAAAGAGTTAAGGATAGTAAAAAGGCTAAAACCTCAGGCCAGTGTTTTAAGATGGATAGGGGTAAGCATAAAGTCACCTCAGGAAAATGACCTTATGCTACTAGAAGCCATGCTAGAATCTGGGCAAATCTTTTAATGCAGAGGTTTGGACTGAATTGTTATGTATTGAGCATTCTACTGTTTTCATCAGATACTACACCCTCCTGGGCCTCTTTGATGATGCTAACTCTGCAGAGTTTACTGTTCTCTATATCTTCATGATTTTCTCTTCCTCTAATTTAATCTTTTCCAGAACACCCTTCTTGTTTCTCTTTTTTAAATTATTTTGGAGATGGTGTGGCAGGATGCAGCAAATGCTCAAATATATTTCTTGTATGATTGAGTGAATAAACACAGAAACACATGTAGCTGGTTCAGGATCAGCAGTTGGCCTTACCTGGGCTGACTGAATGTCTCCCACTAGCCCAGTGACAGGAAGGGGGTTGATAGCAGAGGTATTTCCTTTTGAAAGGCAAGTTGCAACTTTAAAGACCCGCCTGGCCCGGCCTGGCCCGGAGCCAGGCAGGTTTGCTTAAGAAAGGCCAAATGGCCCAATGACTGGCCATTCAATGGAAATGCAAAAAGAGTAATTCACAGACTTATCCAAACCCCTCTTCTGAAGCTGACGGTTCACAACCCGGCAGTTCCCGAGAAACCATTTGTTCTTTGAAAAATCTAATTTTGCTAAATACAACCTTGTAAAATTCTAAAGAAAATATGTAATCCCTCAACACAAACCCCTCCCTAACCT
>CAUYQG010171262.1:0-11831 GCA_963574415.1 Tarsius wallacei | reverse complement strand
AGCCTGTAATCCCGCGCCTTGGGAGGCTGAGGTGAGTGGATTGCCTGAGCCCGCGGGTTCGAGACCCACCTGGGCAACTTGGCGAGACCTCATCTCTACAATAAATCAAAAAATTAGCCGGGTGTGGTAGCGCACGCCTGTCATTCCAGCTACTTGGAAGGCTGAGGCGGAAGGATCGCCGGAGCCCAGCAGGTCGAGGCTGCGGTGGCCGGAAGCAGCCACTGCACTCCAGTCTGGGCAACAGAGTGAGACTCCAACTCAAAAAAAAAAAATTAGTACATGCAGTCACTTAATTTTCTTTTTTTCATTTCCCAAAGAAATGGATAATAGCCTAAGATTCTAGCAGTCAAAGCACTGGACATTTTTAAGAGCTATTTACTTTTCTATAACTTCTTCTGTTCATTTTAATGTTTTTTGTTATTCTGTAGTAATTCCCTAGATCCTGGCACTATGCCAAACAGGAGTGTTACCTGGCAAAGAAAAAGGTTTACTTCTTACACATCCATGGATGGGACTGCCCGTTCCATTTTGTTAAGAGCAGTTTGGAAATCATTTCTGAGACTAATAAGGAATATGTGGGAGTTTGAGACCAGTCTGGGCAACATTGTTTTTCTTTTTTTAACTAATTAGTATATCTATATTACATGACAAACAAAAGTTGTATATATTTATGGTGTATAAGATGATGTTTTGAAAGATATATATACATTGTGATGGCTACATCAAGCTAATGAACATATGCATTTCTTCACATACTTACCTTTTATTTGTAGTGAAAACACTTCAAATCTAGTCTTGTAGCAGTTTTCAAGTATACTGCACGTTATTACTAGCTACAGTCACCATGATGTGCAGTAGGTCTCTTGAATTATTCTTGCTGACTGCCATTTTTCCAATCTCCCCGCTTCACTCCTTTTCCCCAACCCCCACCAGTCTACTCTCTGCTTCTATGAGGTCAACTTATGTATTAATTAGTTTGTTTGTTTATAGAGTCAGAGTCTCACTCTGTCACCCAGGCTGGAGTACAGTGGCACACTCACAGCCGCCACAGACTTGACCTGCTGGACTCAGGCGATCCTTCCGCCTCAGCCTTCCAAGTAGCTGGACCACGCCCAGCTAGTTTTTTGGTGTATTGTAGAGACGAGGTCTCGCCAAATTGCCCAGGTTGGTTTTGAATCCCTGAACTGGGGCAGTCCTCTCACCTCCACCTCCCAAAGTGCTGGGATTACAGGCGTGAGCCACCGCACCTGGTGGTCAACATTTTTAGATTCCACATGTGAGATCATGCAGTGTTTATCTTTCTGTGCGTGGCTTATTTCACTCAACATAATGTCCTCTAGGCTCATCCATGTTGTCACAAATGACAAGATTTGCTTCTTTTTTCAGACTGAGTAGTATTCCATTGTGTATACATACCATATTTTCATAAATTATTATCATTTGTATTTTATTTCTATGGAGTACATTTTCTGATTTGTTCCAAAACATTCTTCTTTTCTAAATGATAGACTTGTTTCACACTTTCTTTTTTTTACTTATACAGGGGGAAATATTAGTTAGGCCAGGGTAGTCTATGTTACTATTTAAATGTATAACATGCGTGAATTAATACCTAGGTTCTTCCCACGAGTAAGAGCAGCCAAATGATAACCTTCACCTTTGCCAATGGAGGAGTGGCCACCATGCGGACCAGTGGGACCGAGCCCAAAATCAAGTACTACGCAGAACTGTGTGCCCCTCCCGGAAACAGGTATGTGTGGATGACTGCTGGGGTGACTTTTGTCCCCAAACTTCCTATCTGGTTCTATTCAAATGCTAAGTAACATGTTTCATCTTTCCAATATGTGGTTTAATTAAAAATGCTGTTTCAGAACCTGCAGTCATACCATGATATTAATAGCTGCTGCAGGCATCCGGGGTAGGAGTGCTTATTTCTTATTCAACTACTTCTGTTTGAAATTTTTTTGTATGGGAAATTTTCATTTGTTATTGCATTAGTAGTGATAAAATTTTCTTTTTCCAAATGCTTTTCACTGGTGGTTAACGCTTGTGTTTCACTTTTTATCAATGTACAGTCTTGCCATGTCTCTGATAAAATAAATTAAAATTCATTCCACATGCACTTAACAAATATCTTTGAGGTGGGATGCGGTGTAATCCCATGCTTTGGGAGGCTGAGGCAGGAGGATTGCTAGAACCCAGGAGTTTGAGACCAGCCTAGGTAACATAATGAGACTCCGTATCTACAGAAAATAAAATTTTAAAAAATTAGCTGGGCATTGGGGGTACATGTCTGTAGTCCTAGCTCCTCAGGAGACTGAGGTATGAGCCTTAGGAGTTGGTGACTACAGTGAGCTTGTTTGTGCCACTGCACTCCAGCATGGGCAGCAGAGTGAGACCCCCAACTCAAAAAAGCAAAATATAAACCAAATATCTCTGAGCATGTTGTCCACAAGTCTGTGCCAAGTCCCAAGGAGAACAGAGAGCCTCAGAAGAAGAATCCTTCTGCCAAAGAGCTGATCGGCTGTTAGCTTCGGGGTCATATTTCTGTGACCTCAGTAAAGAGTTTGAGTTGTTCACTCTCCAACAACTTAACATTTAGAACTTTAACAACCTTGGTGCATGTACTTAGTAGGTATAAATGGTGCCATTGATCTGACACTATCTGGCTCACAGTTAACCAGCATTTCTTTATTCAGAATATGGTTGAAAATCAGGAAAAATAATTTTTATTTTACTCCGCCTCCCCCATTCCAGGAAAAAAATTTTTAAAGGTGAATTAAGTTCATGCTATATGATAGAAATAAAATTCAAGCCACAGATGAGATTTTAGTCTTTCTACTTGTCACATTTTAAAATAGTGAAAAGAAACAGGAGAAATTAATTTCTATAATATATTTTCTTTAACTTAGTATAGCCAATATACTTTACATCCAAACAAAATTTTAAAGTTAAAAAAGGAATAAAATATTATCATTCATCATGCAATCCATGTTAAAAAAATTATCACTGAGATGTTTCACATTCTTTTTTTTAAAGAAATATTTTGTCTAAGTTTTCAAAATCCATTCAGTATTTTACACTTACAGCATATCTCAATTTGCATGCTACATTTTTTTATTGGAAATACTCGATCTGTATTAAGAGTTCATAAAATTTAGAGCAGAAAAATTAGATTTTGATGCCCAAGTTGTTCCAAACATACTTAATTTTTCCAATAACTGAATCTTTCTACTTAGCGTCAGTTTTTAAATTTGAATTCCAATGAACTAAAATTGAATATAATTTAAAATTCTGTTTGTCAATGACACGGGTCACATGTTATAGGCTTGGTAGCCACGTGTGACTTATGAGTGATGTAGCAGACAACACCAGTCTAGGTAACTGCCACAATATAGACAAACCAAACTTTGCTTATGGAAAAATTTTTTCCAGTCTTATGAATCAAATTTGCATTATGTGAAAATAAAAGCAGAGGAAAATGTCTGAGCAGATTAAATGTAGCAAATTAGAGGGATAAGAAAGAATGATTACAGTAGGACTTTTCTTGGGCAAAGAAGTGACTGCTGACAGAAAGGAAGGAAATATTAAAACTAGCCAGGTGTGGTGACTCATGCCTTTAATCCCAGCTGTTAAGGAGGCTGAGGTGGGAGGATCACCTGAGCCCAATGGTTGGACATTGCCGCTGCACTCCAGCCCTGGTGACAGAGAGAGACTCTGTCTCTAAAAAACAAAACAAAACAGAAACTATACAACATGGACAAAAGAGCTTAAAAGTTCGCCACTCCAGGAGTTTATCGTAAGAGAAATAGCATTGTGTACTCAAATGTGCCCTGAATCTTTTCTTCTGAATGACACCACAAATCCAACAGTCAAAGTCATGGTTATAGGCCTCTCAAATGTCAAGATGATCAACACAAATGTGGCTAAGAAGTCAAGAGACTGTGTAACCTGTTTTGCTATGGGTCCCCATTCAAAACCTTTTTGTGCTTAAAGGACAAAAACTCAACTATTAAGTGATCATAGAAAACAGCTCATTTCTTAAGAATTCTGGATTACCAACATTTTATTGTAATATTATGCAAATATCACGATATTATGCAAGTTTCCTTGTGTGTTAAATAATAAGCTATTTGTTTCTATATTAAATATGGTTTTCCATAGGCATTTCTTTGTAATTCTCATTCTCACTTAGTGTTGTCATATTTCTATATTTTATTCTGTAAAAACCAAATGAATAGCAGTTCAACTTAAAAATCTGTTTTCTCTATTTTTTTTGTCCTTTTCATTACCTTGTGAAAATGTATCCAATATTTCAGAAAATTTCCCTCGATAATAACAACATTATTTGGTCAGGTGCAGTGGCTCAAGCCTGTAATCCCAGCACTTTGGGGGGCCGAGGTGAGAGAATTGCCTGAGGCCAGGGGTTCGAGACCAGCCCGGGCAACCTGGCGAGACCTCATCTCTACAATTAAAAAAAAAAATGAAAAAAATTAGCCGGGTGTGGGAGTGCGCGCCTGCAGTTCTGGTTACTTGGAAGGCTGAGGTGGAAGGATCACTGGAGCCCAGCAGATCAACAGTGGGGTGGCTGTGCGTGTGCCACTGCACTCCAGCCTGGGCGATGGAGTGAGACTCCAACTCAAAAAACAAACAAGCAAACAAACAAAATGCTATTTAATGCTTAAGCCTCTGTGGTATTTAAATTTTTCACATGGCTTATTGAGTGGACTTAAATTCAAATATTACTGAAAAAATTTTGAAAAATTGTCTTTTTATTACATTCATTGAAATGTTCCTCCCATTTATTAAATGGGACATTAGACACTAATAGGTATGCAGTCAAAGCTTAAGCAAGGCACCAGCATACCCAATGTAGAACAGCAATAAGGTTATGACTAAGGTTTGCTTCTTTTCTGATCAAGTTAAAAATTATTAATATATTTTATATTGTGGATTTTATTTATTCACAGAATTCCATGACCTACTAATCATTTAAAATAGAAATTCTTTTTCAAGTATGTGTTGCTTTTGAAAAGTATTTTTGTTGGGGGGGGGAATGTAAGTTTTTATTTTGAAAAATTTCAAACCTACAGAAATGTTGAAATAATAATGTAGTGAATACCCACATACCCTTCATTTAGACCAGGAGTTGGCAAACTTTTTCTGTAAAAAGCCAGACAGTAAGAATCTTAGGGTATGCAGGCCATGTGGTTTCTGTCACTTCTGCTGTTGTGAAAAGAATGGGTGTGGCTGTGTTCCAATAAAGCTTTATTTACACAAACCATAGTTTGTTGACCCGGACTCACTCTCAGCAATTGCTAATGTTTTGCAAGAGTTGCTCTCTCACTGAATAGGTTATGTATTCGAGTTTTTTCTGAACCATTTGCGAGACCATGTGATTCTTCATGGCATATCATGAGACCTTGTGATGCTCCGAACATTTCAATATGCATCTCTTAGGAACAGACTATTAAATAATAATTGCACCAGGCAGGTTCCTACAGCCCAACAGAACCAGTAGAATGTATGTATTCAGAGAGATTTATTGCAAGGAATTGGCTTGTGCGAATGATTGTGAGGACTGGACTGGCTTGGCCAGCCTGGTCTCATAGGGTAGGCTTTCCAGGTGGGCAGCCTGGGATTCTCAGGCGTGAGTTGAAGCTGGGTGAAATTCTTTGGTGAAACCTCGATTCTGCTCCTAATGCCTTTCTGATAGAACCCACGCCATCCAGATTGTTTATGATCATTGCTTTTGCTAAAGTCAACTGATTATGAACGTTAATCACAAAATACCTTCATAGCAACACCAAGATTAGTGTTTGGATAATTGGAGATACAGCCCTGCCAAAATTAACACATGAATTCAAACTTTCCTGGAAGTCCCCTGAATAGCTGTTTTTTCCCAATCCAGAATCAAATCAAGAACACTGCATTGTATTGAGTTGTCATTTAGTTTAAATGATTTTTAGTTGGGTGCAGTGCCTCATGCCATAATCTTAGCACTTTGGAAGACCAAGGTGGAAGAATTGCTTGAGCCCAGGAGTTCAAGACCAGCCTAGTGAGAACTTGTCTCTACAAAAAAAAAAAAAAAAATTGTCTGGGCATGGTGACACATGCCTGTGGTCTCAGGAGGCTGAAATGGAAGGATTGCCTGAGCCCAGGAGGTTGAGGCTGAGGTGAGCCATGATCCTGCCACTGGACTCCAGTCTGGGTGACAGAGTGAGACCCCCACTCAAAAATAAATGAAATAAAAATAAAATGGTTTTTCATGATGATTAAAAACAACTGCTTAATTATATGTGATACTTTGCTAAGTATTTCTATAAAAAGATCCACCAAAACTTAGACTTTTTGGGAACAGAGATTTCTAGCCCTAATTTAAATGATCGTAGAATGTGTTCTGTAATTTCTTTTTTTTTTAGTTGGAGCCTCACTGTCGCCCAAACTAGAGTGCAGTGGCACACTCATGGCTACCGCAGCCTTGACCTGCTAGGTTCAGGTGATTCTTCTGCTTCAGTCTTCCAAGTAGCTGGAACTACAGGCATGTGCCACCACGCTCAGCTAATTTTTTGATTTATTGTAGAGACGAAGTCTGGCCATGTTGCCCAGACTGCCCAAACCCATGGGCAATCCTCTCGTCTCTGCCTCCCAAAGAACTGGGATTATAGGTATGAGCCACCCCGCCCTTCCTAATTTTTTAAATGTTGCAAAATATTTGCAAACTTTAAGACATTGAAATAGTTATTAATTAGGATACAGAATAGTAAGACTAGACTTTGGTGTTAGAAATTATTGTACCACTAAATCTTATTCAGTAGTACTAACTTTTTTTCATACATGAAATGCAATGTCAGAAACATGATAGCCATAAATAAGTGAATCATAATGTACATATATATCATGATTAAAATCAAACTTGAATAATAAAGTTAGTAATTAGTAAATTCACTGAGTTTTAGTTTTGATTATACATACACACACACATATATATAATATATCATTGTTAGCTTACATGCTTTCCTGAGGACTGTTACTTTCTTCAAAGCACAGTTATGGAAAAGAGGACTGATGTAATTCATATGTATTTATGAAACATAGTTATTTTATATGTTGCCAATAGGGATAAAAATAATTATAATGATAGCTACATTTATTGAGGTCTTTGGGCCGGGTTCTGAGCTAATTGCTTTATATAATTTATCGTAATCTGTACAATAACTCTCTTGAGAAAATAAAGTCTTTATCCCAATTTTACAAATGAGGACTCTGGGCCTTAGAGAGGCCAAGCCACTTGCCCAAGGGCACACAGCTAGTAAGCAGTAGAGCCAGAATTAGTGTCTGTAATAAAATGTACTGTTTGGCTATTACAATGGAGAAATGCTCTTTACTTAGTATAGGGATTTCTATTTCCATTAAAGTAAACTTCGCATATATTAAAGATGGTTGAGTATGAAGTAATGGAAATTAGGAAGGATATAGTTTTTGAAATTCAGCTTCTTGATGTTAAGAACTTAGGGTAAGCTGGGCTCGGTGGCTCAGCCTGTAATCCCGCGCCTTGGGAGGGTGAGGTGAGTGGATTGCCTGAGCCTGCAGGTTCGAGACCCACCTGGGCAACTTGGCAAGCCCTCATCTCTACAATAAATAAAAAAAAATTAGCTGGGAGTGGTAGCACGCACCTGTAGTTCCGGCTACTTGGAATGCTGAGGCAGAAGGATCGCCGGAGCCCAGCAGTTCGAGGCTGCAGTGGCCGGGAGTGGCCACTGCACTCCAGTCTGGGCGACAGAGTGAGACTCCAACTCAAAAAAAAAAAAAAAAAAAAAGAACTTAAGGTAATGCACTCTAGCCTACAGAAGCTTCTGGAAGCCTGTTGACTTGCAAGTCAGCTTTATCTATGATAAAACTTTTATTTGCATATGAATGAGTATTTCCCATATCCTTGAAAATTGGTCTTAGAGGGATCTATCTTCCCAGATTCTTGTTTATACTTTCATTGTGACTCTTTTGTTCTGGAAATAGATTCAGAATGATGAAACCCTGGGGGTCTGATTTCTTGGTGTTTGCTCAGACCCACCTTATCTCTGTCTGTTCTACGAAGGCCTTATAGGCAAGACTTTAGTGTAGCTGACAGTGGTTTAATGACAGAATTCATCAGGAACATTGGTATTTTGGGAGGCTGGGAACTTAACAGAAATATTGTTTGTAAAAGTTGAGCAGAATTTAATGGAACTGATATTGTGAAAATTTTCTCTACAGGGTTAGGTATCAACATTAGGTACACAATTGGATAACAATATCCCTAAGTAGATCTTTTAAGGATAGTGGACCAAAAATTATTTCTTAAAATTCTTATGAGAAGAGCAAGGGATCGTTTTGTGTATAGTTGAGACTTTAGAGAAACCTTTGGGGAAAATAATGCATATTTTCTCAGGGAGGATTTTGTCTAAGTCAACAGATGTGTTCCCATGCTTAAGTCACTGCGGTTCTGTTTTTGTGATTTAGTCCTTCTCTTAAGGTTAAATTTCAGTGTCAGTTGGTCAATGGGGGGAACATTTTAAATGTGCTTTGGAATAATCCCTTGATTTGGATTTTTTCCCCTTATTTTCCAGTGATCCTGAGCAGCTGAAGAAGGAACTGAATGAACTAGTCAGTGCGATTGAAGAACATTTTTTCCAGCCACAAAAGTACAATTTGCAGCCAAAGGCAGAGTAAAATGGTCCAGCTTTTGGGACAGTTACGTTTCCCTACAACTCAGCTGAATTTGATTTGTTAAGCAATATTTTTGAGAGCCAAATGTTCCCAATTTTCATGATAACTATTTATATTTTTTAAAATTATCTACATTCCTCATTGTTTTGTGCGAATAAAGAAATAATAGACCAACGAATCTATTGAAAAGTTGAGTCTGGGCATTACATGAATTTTAAAAAATGAATATTTTAAAAATAACTAACTTTTAAAAATGGGTTGTTATTATTATGCCTTAATTTGCCTAAATCATTAATGTATGTCTTCTCTGTAATTATTTTCATGCATACTTGAAATAACCAGAAAACCTATGCGGTTACCCAATTTTGGGCAGTCCTGTGGAGCGTGACCACTTTTTAGGTGTGTGTTCATTTATGTTTCTATCAATTCCTTATAAATGAAATAAATGGCCAGATCAAATGTTGTGTTCGTGTTTGGGGAAAGTAAAACTTACAAGAATCTGTAAAGTGGGTCAAAAGATGCTTTTAAAAGATAAGTTTTTTTTTTTTCCTAAAACTTTCTCATTTCTCTACACTGATACATAGTGTATTAGTGAACTAATTAGTATTGCTTCTAATAATATACATAGTGTAGACTATTAAAAATAGTTGCATTTGTTGAAATCCTTTTTATGTTTTTAAATCTTGATAACCAGACAGCTGATTACCTGAAATCTGAAAGGAGTTTATTGTTCAATTTTTTGGCTTTAGCACAGCATAATGTAATTCTTCGTTCTAAGGCAGTAAGGACTATGACCAATAACCATCTACCTGACCTTGATTTTTTTTTCTCTTGTTCTTTTGTGACTGCAAATCTAAAAGCAGACTTTATTATAATTGATTTCCTATAAATAGGTTTCTATTTAAATAATAGATAGATCTATTATTTAATCTGTGTCTTCTACCTCCTCATAATTCACGGACTTACAACCTTCCAAAAGGACTCTAACTGGGTACCCATGGGCTAGGACCAAACTGTTCATTATATACTTTATATATTTTGTGTTGTTTTCTGTTTTTAAAGCAAATGATTGCCATTATTGTTGTTATTATTATTACAGTCAACCTGAATGGTTACTAACAATTTCAGAACAACGAAAAATTACAATGCCATTGACACTCATTTGTCTGAAGGAAAAACTTCTTATATCTTAAGTGATATGTAGTTTGTATCTTGCCAGAACTCTTAAATCTACAACATTAAATATATTCTACCAAATGCTTCATTGTAGAAGTCATTTTTATTTTTGTTTTATAATAGTCTCAAACTGGAAAAAAGAAATGTTAGCTCTGTGCTCTGTCTACATTTTTTTTTAGCGCATACCCTGTAACTCATCATGGAGTTTGTTTCTGGAAATACGAAGTTGATTAAGACAGTCCTGCTATGATGGAACTCAGTCTAATTGGAGGACTGATACATAACCTCAATGCTTATAAATTCTGTAATAGAGGATTTTTGTTGTTGTTTTGTTTTGTCACTCTGTCACCCAGGCTAGAGTGCCGTGGCGCAATCACGGCTCACTACAGTCTCGAACTACGGGGTTCAGGTGAATCCTTCCTTTTCAGCCTCCTGAATAGCTAGGACTACAGGTGCACACCACCAAGCTTGGCTAAATTTTTTATTTTTATAGAGCTGAGGTCTCACTATGTTGCCCAGGTTGGTCTCAAACTCCTGGGTTTAAGCAATCCCTCTGCTTTAGCCTCCCAAAATGCTGGGATTACAGGCATGAACCATGGCTCCCAGCCAAGGCCCCTGGGTTTTAATCTTGGCCTGCTATGAGCCAGCTCTGTGACCTTGGCCATGTCACTTAAACTGTCAAAGTCAATTTTGTCATTTTAAAAAAAGACTATTTGGAGGCAGTTTTAGTTTCACAAATTGAGAGGACGGTACAGAGGAATCCCATAAATCCCCTCCCCTACCAGAATAATACATTTGGCACAATAGGTGAACCTACACACATCATTATCACCCAAACTGTGGAGACTGTGAAAAGGTCCACGGGTGCCAGGGGCTTGGGGGAGGGAGAGAGGGAGGGAGGGATGAATAAGTGGAACACGAGGATTTTTAGGACTGTGAAACTACCCTGTATGATACCGTAATATCAAATACATGTCATACATCTGTCCAAACCCATAGAATGTACATCAAGAGTGAACCCTGATATAAACTATGGGCTTTGGGTGATCATTTGTATCATTTTTTTTTTTTAAACAAAAAGCTCCAAAGGGAACTAAGTGTGCTCAGGTCATTTCTTGCTGCAGGTCTTTAAACCATATGGAAATCTATGAAGGGCAATTATAGTAACAGCAAATCACTGGCAATTCTCTGGCAGAACACTCAGCTAGCCCTCTTGTAAGACCTAACGTCTCAGATTAGGGAAAAATACTTTGTACCAAAGAAGGTAGCCTTGTGTTCATAGCCATCCTTGCCTTGCAGTCTGTGGGGGCTGAAACTGGGACAAGTAAGACAGAACCACATGATGTGCAAATGCCGGAAAATGCTTTGCCGGGGGTGGGGAAGCGTGATCACTGGCCTGTGATCAGAACTGAGAGCTGTCAAGGCTGCCCACCCTGCCTAACAGCTGAGCCTGCTTGGAGAAGACTGTCGATCTGAGTGTGGAAGGGGCACCCCATTTTCTCTTGGCGGTTGGAAAGAGCAAGTCCCAAGCGCAAGAGACTGACTTGCAGGGGGGGAAGGGCCAACTGTTGTTACTTTTCTTCTTTGTGGTCTCTGAAATAACAACGGCTCCTTTTTCCGTTAAGAAACAATGTGTGGTAGCGCGCACCTGTAGTTCCAGCTACTTGGAAGGCTGAGGCGGAAGGATCGCCGGAGCCCAGCAGGTCGAGGCTGCGGTGGCCGGGAGCGGCCACTGCACTCCAGTCTGGGCAACGGAGTGAGACTCCAACTGGAAAAAAAAAAAAAAAGAAAAGAAAGAAACAATGGGAGGCCGGGCTCGGTGGCTCAGCCTGTAATCCCGCGCCTTTGGGAGGCTGAGGTGAGTGGATTGCCTGAGCCCGCGGGTTCGAGACCCGCCTGGGCAACTTGGCGAGACCTCATCTCTACAATAAATCAAAAATTAGCCGGGC
>CAUYQG010171259.1:0-18817 GCA_963574415.1 Tarsius wallacei | reverse complement strand
TTCATTTTCAGATGAAACACTGCACGCCTGCATAACTCCAACTGGACAACATCTGTCTTCTAGGACTGACCTTCAAGAGACATCTATGACAAAGGAATGGGTTGCCAGCTCCAATTCCTGATCAAAACCCCAAGTGTCCATACTGTAAGAGATAAGATAGACAAGTGGGACCTTGTCAAACTACAATACTTATTTTTAACTTTTGTTTGTTCACTTTGTTTTCCAGTATATAATTGCTCTTGTGGGTAAAAACACTTTTATCTCTATATTCTTAACTACAGTGAAATGCTCAGTGTAAGAGATAATGAAAATAATGAATTATTAGACCACATTTGTTGTTTCTTTTGGAAACAGCACCTGTATGAAGAACCTATTCAATTGAAGCTGTGTAGTGTTTAATCAATGTAGGGGCATGTCTAATTTGGGATCCTTACAACCTGCAGACTTCAGGGTATTCACCTGTCTCAAGTAACCCCTGGTTTTCCCCAGAGCAAGAATTCCAAACAATAGAAAATGGAAGCAGGCAGTCCTCTTAAAATGTCAACTTTCAACTGGCACCATGTCATTTCTACCACATTTTATTGGTTAAACAGTCACAGGGCTAACCCAGGTTCAAAGAGAGGAGAAATAAATTCCATGTTTCTATGCAAAAAATGAGAAAGAATTTACTGTCATCATTAATTTTCCACAGACAATTTAATGTCTCCCCATTAATGAAATTGTCTTAGCTTGATACTGCTTGATATTAGTTTGCTTTGACAATTAATAAGAACAAAAGAAAAAGAAAAAAATTCAATACACAGTAGTCATAATTACATTTTCATTTGTGTTCCTCTCCTTGATTACTATGCATACAAGAAACGATCTCTCATGGAAATAAATCATCCTTATAATTGTTTTTTGAGATGAAAAATCAATGAACTTACCTTTAGCTACAAAATACATTCACCTTTTTTTCTTGTAGCCAATTAAACATCAATCTGTGGAAACAGATTTATATACAAAGGAATCTGAGCCACATTAGTGACTCAATTTTAATAAATGGAGTTGCAATAGAAACTGTGATTGGTCTGTGATGACAGAAAGCAGATAGCTTCTCCTACTAGTACAACTGAGAGATTACCTTATTAAGCATTTATGTCAAAGATTGGGGAAGAATGGTGTTATAACAGGGGTCCCCAGGCCTGGGTGACAGACCCATACTGATTGGTTGCCTGTTAGGAACCAGACTGCACAGCAGTAGGTAAGCGGTGGCTAATAGAGCTTCTGTCAGATCAGCTTGAGCATTAGATTCTCATAAGAGCATGAACTCTATTGTGAGCTGTGCATGCCAGGGATCTAGGCTGCATGCTCCTTATGAGAATCTAACGTCTGATGATCCCCTCCCCTCCTAACCGTGCAAAAATTGTCTTCCACGAAACCAGTCCCTGATGCCAAAAAATTGGGGACTCCTGTGTATAACAGTTCTGTATGCATAACAGAATAAATGCTTTGAATCTCATTCAAAGGAGGAATAGAGAAGGACTATATAAATATAGAATGAACATATCTTTAACAGTAAATACAGACATATCTTTTTTACTTTTTTATTAAAATAGAAAAAAGTCAATAATGGTGATGGATAAATTATTATTTAGCAGAAAAACCAAAACAGACCACAAAAAAAGTTGTTTGCAAGTTAAGTTTGAGAAGCAAGAAAGAAGATAGTAGTGAGTAATTTAATAGAACCATAGATAAAACTACTTAACAGTAATAAATGAGTTAATTTGAAGGCCCTCCACCGAGACAAGAAGGGTTTTTTTGTTTTGCTTTGTTTTTTTAATTTGGGGTGGGGGGTTGTTTGTTTTTTGCCTAGAAGAAAGTTTATAGAACTTAAGGCACTACCATATTTCAGAAAAATATTTTGAAAAATACATCAGAATAATAGGCTTGTCATAGATTGAAATAAACCACCAATGTTTGAATATTGCATGTGTTTAGGTAGTTTGTTTGTTTGTTCGTTTGTTTGTTTTCCTGAGTTGGAGTCTCACTCTGTCGCCCAGGCTGCAGTGCAGTGTCCGCTCCTGGCCACCGCAGCCTCGACCTGCTGGGCTCCGGCGATCCTTCCACCTCAGCCTTCCAAGCAGCTGGAACTACAGGTGCCCACTATCATGCCCCGCTAATTTTTTGATTTATTGTAGAGATGAGGTCTCGCCAAGTTGCCCAGGCGGGTCTCGAACCCGCGGGCTCAGGCAATCCATTCCCCTCAGCCTCGCAAAGCACGGGATTACAGGCTGAGCCACCGAACCCGGCTAGGTAGTTTTAAAGATATGAAAAAAGTACACAGAAAAATTATAGTTCGTGTAGAAACTGTGTCTTACCGATCAAACTTGGGCCAATTAGAAAAGTAAGGTAAGGAAAGTCTGAAATGAGACAATTAGCTCTGCTACAGGAAATTGACCAACTAGATATGATCTGCTGATCAGTTTTACGTAGATCTTTGTGAAACACAAAACAGAATCAATGAATCATATAGAATCAAACAATGAAAGCTGACTTAGTTCAGACTACTGCAACAGATTGTCATAGACAAGGTGGCCTAAACAACACATTTATTTCTTACATTTCCGGAGGCTGACAGTCTGCAAGCAGGATGTCAGAATGGTTGGGTTCTGAAGAAGACTCTCTTCCATGGTTTCCTCACATAGGGGAGAGAGAGAAAATGAAGGAAACTGTTTCCTGTCTCTTCTTATAGGGAAAACTAATCCCATTCATGAGTGTTTCGCTCATATGACCGAATTCCCTCTTAAAGGCTCCACCTCCAAATGCCATCACATTGGGATTAGGCTTTAATATATGAATTTCAGGGACACAAACATTCAGTTCATAGCAAAAGCAGAAGATACAATGAAAGGGATCAGCATATTTACTTACTCATTCTTCAGTCTCTTCTATCAAGGTGGGATTGATCGTAAATACCAGAAATCACACAATCTCCTTATACTTGGAAGCTATTTACAGTTTCAGGCATGTACGTATTCATGCATTACTTAACAACTGGGATACACGTTCTGAAAAATGTGTCCTTAGGTGTATTTTGTTGTTGTGCAAAAAACCTCTATGTTATAGCCCACTACACAACTAGACTACATGGAATCACTTATCGTTCCTAGGCTGCAAACCTTTATAGGATGTTACAATTCTGAATATTGTAGGCAATTGTAACACAATGGTAAGTATTTGCGCATCTAAATATATCCAAACATTAAAAAAAAAGTACAGTAATAATGTGGCATTATAATCTTATGGAACCACAGTCGCATACATAGTTCATTGTTGAATAGAACATTGTTATGCAATGCATAACTATGTGGATTTTTATGCATCAACATGCTAACTTTCCACTTGTATATATTGGCATTCAGGAAATTTTACATACTTTGTTCCAGGGGCTGGCAAACTATGGCCTGCATGTCAAATCCAACCCATTTTTGTTTTCACAAATAAAGTTTTATTGGAACACAATCTCATTCATTCACTTATGTATTGCCTGGCTGCTTTTGTGTTACAATGGCAGAGTTAAGTAGTGAGGCAGAGAATAGGATGCCCTCAAAACCTAAAACATAGACTATCATGCCTTTACAGAAAATGTTTATTAACCTCTGGTTTATTCCATAAAGTGGATATAGGACTTTCAACAATTCCTGATTAGTACTTACAGCTACAGCAATAGTAATAATTGTCATCACATATTAAATGCATACTTTGTGCTCAAAATTATACTGAGCTGAAAGGACAGGGTTTTATGATTTATAGCTTAATCAAATTCACATGAAATGGGAAAGGAATAGTTAGAAGATAGAATGCCAATTGTTCAGAAGAAAAAAAAATAGTAAATATTCTTTTTTTTTTTTTGAGTTGGAGTCTCACTCCGTCACCCAGACTGGAGTGCAGTGGCCGCTCCTGGCCACCGCAGCCTCGACCTGCTGGGCTCCGGCGATCCTTCCACCTCAGCCTTCCAAGTAGCTGGAACTACAGGAGCACACTACCACGCCTGGCTAATTTTTGATTTATTGTAGAGACAAGGTCTCGCCAAGTTGCCCGAGTGGGTCTCAAACCCGCGGGCTAAGGCAGTCCGCTCGCCTCGGCCTCCCAAAGTGCTGGGATTACAGGCTGAGCCACCGAGCACGGCCAGGACACCTTTTTCAATAAATGATGTTGGGAAAATGAAATATCCACACACAGAAGAATAAAACTGGACCCCTATCTTTCACCATATAAAAACAAATCAACTCACAAGGGATTAAAGACTGAAATGAAACTATAAAACTACTAGGAGAAAATATAGAAAAAACAATTCAGGACATTGGTCTAGGCAAAGATTTTATGGCTAAGACCTCAAAAACACAGACAACAAAAACAAAAATAGACAAACGGGATTACATTAAACTAAAAAGCTTCTGCATACCAAAGGAAGCAATCAAGAGAGTGAAGAGGCAATCAGTCGAATGGGAGAACATATTTTCAAACTGTTTATTCACAAGGACTAATATCCAGAAAGTACAAATAACTCAAATAATTCCACAGCATAAAAACAAATAATCCCATCACAAAGTGGGCAAAGAAAAAAAAGTGGGCAAAGGACATGAGTAGATGCTTTTTAAAAGATATACAAATTGCCAACAAGTGTACGCAAAAATGCTCAACATCACTAATCATCAGAAAATGCAAATTAAAACCACAATGAACCACAGTGAAACCTTTGAACCACAATGAAGTATCATCTTACCCCAGTTAAAATGGCTATTATTTAAAAGACAATAAATAACAGCAAAGATGCAACACAGATTCATACACTGTTAGAAGGAATGTAAATTAATATAACCACTATGAAAAACAGTATAGAGATTTCTCAAAAAACCAAAAACTAGAATTACCATATGATCCAGCTACTGAGTATTTATCCAAATGAAATCAGTATGTCAAAAAGATATTTGCACCCCGTGTTTACTGCAGCACAGTTCACAATAGCAAAGAGATGGAATCAACCTAAGTGTCCATTAATGGACAAATGAATAAATAAAATGTGACATATATATATATTCAATGGAATACTACAGAGGGTGCCAGAAAATGTATACACATTTTAAAAAAGGAAAACACTGCATTAAAATTGTAATACTCAATAAGACGAATACAAGTCATGCTTGATTTCTCTGATTACAAGAGCTGCTCAAAATGGTCATCATTAGCATCCAAACACTTCTGATTAAGGTGAACATCTCTTAAAATATGTATACTTTTTTTTTGGCATCCCTGATTTTGGCTATATACAAGAACAGAATGTATTTCTGTTGATATCATGTCATTCACAGCAACATGAATGGAAGGTCATTACATTAATTGAAATAAACCAGAGAAAGAAAGACAAATATTACATGTTCTTACTCATATACAGGAGCTAAAAAAGTTGATCTTGTAGAAGTAGAATAATAGGCAACCCCTTTGGGTCCCCTCCCACTGTGGGAGCTTTTCAGTCCTCTTAACAAATCCTGCTTTCAAAAAAAAAAAAAAAGAAGTAGAATAATAGATACCAGAGTCTGGAAAGGGAGTGGGGGGAGGGATAAAGAGAGATTGGCTAACGGGAACAAACATATGGTTAAATAGAAGGAATAGGTTCTAATGTTTGGTAGTAGAGTGGGGTACTTATAGTTAACCACAATGTATTTTATGTTTCAAAATAGCTAAAAAAGAGAATTTGAAATGTTTCCCACACATAAATACTTGAGGTGATGGATGCCCTAAATATACCGACTTGATCTTTATACATTCTATGCATGTAACAAAATATTATATATACCCATAAGTATGCACAAACATTATGTATCAATTAACAAACCTAAAAACAACTTGAAATAGCTATGGTAGATAGATCTGACAAAGGGTTAATATACCAATATATAACGAGCTTCTATAAGCCAATAAGGATAGTATCTCACAATTCTTATTCTTATTCTTAATGGTGGTAAAAACAGATCATGAATGATTCACAAATAATACTTAAAAATGACTTAAACATGAAATATAACTCAAAATCACTATTTAATCAATAAAGAAAATTAAAATAGCAGGCAATGTTTTTCACCAGTCGTATGACAGATTTAAAAGTTGAGCTAATGGCTAAGGGCAGTGACTATCACCCCAGTGCTTTGGGAAGCTGAGGAGGAAAGATCACTTGGGGCCAGGAGTTTGAGACCAGGCTGGGCAACATAGCAAGAACTTGTCTCTACGAGAAAAATAAGTAAATAAATAAAATTTAAAAATAAAAGTGGAGCTGATATGTATTTAGTAATTGGTTCAGTACTTGGTAAGAAAACAAAGTGCTCCATGAATACTAGGCCTTATTATTCTTAGTGGTGGTAACATATTTCTATTGAAAGAATAAATTTGGGCCAGGCATGGTGCCTCATGCCTGTAATCCCAGCACTTTGGGAGGCTGAGTTGGGTGGATTGTTTGAGCCCAGGAGCTCGAGACCAGCCTGGGTAGCATAGACCTCATCTTTACTATATGTGCATAGTATTATCTATATTAGCTGGATGTGATGGTGCGGGCCTGTAGTCCCAGCTACTTGGGATGTAGAGGTGAAAGGATCACACGAGCCAGGAGGTCAAGGCTAGTGAGAGCCATCATCATCGTGATCATGTCACTGCACCCCAGCCTGGGTGATAGAGTGGAACTCCAACTCAAAAATTTTTTAAAAAATTTCTTTTTAAAGGCTGGGTTCAAACTGCATTCCTGGCGCTTTGGGAGGCCAAGGCGAGTGAATTGCCTAAGCCCTCGGGTTCAAGACCAGCCTGGGCAACTTGGCAAGCCCTTGTCTCTACAATAAATCAAAAAATTAGCCAGGCACAGTGTTGTGCACCTGTAGTTCCGGCTACTTGGAAGGCTGGGGTGGACAGATCACCAGAACCCAGCAGGGTGGGGTGGCAGTGAGTGTGCCACTGCACTCCAGCCTGGGCAACAGAGTGAGACTCCAACTAAAAAAAAAAAAAATTTGCTGGGTGTTATGGTGTACTTCTGTAGTTCCAGCTGTTTGGGTGGCGGAGGTGGAAGGATCGTTTGAGCCCAGGACATTGAGGCTACAGTGAGCCATGATCGTGCCACTGTCCTCCAGCCTGAGTGATAGAGCAAGACTTCACTTCAAAAAACAAAAACAAAAACTTTATTGCTAAAACATGCTGACAGAGACATGAAGTAAGCACATGATGTTGGGAAAATGGTACAATAGTCTTGCTTGATACAAGGTTGCCACAAACCTTCAACTTGTAAAAATACAATATCAGGTCAGGCATGGCTGTTCACACCTGTAATTTCAGCACGTTGGGAGGCCGAGGTGGGAGGATTGCTTGAGACCAGAAGTTCCAGACTAGCCTTGGCAATATAGCGAGACCTTGTCTCTACAAAAAAAGTCAAAAAAACTACCTGGGTGTGGTGGCATACACCTGTAATCCCAGCTACTTAGGAGGCCGAGCTGGAAGGAGGATCACCTGAGCCCAGGAGGTCAAGGTTGCAGTGAGCGGTGATCATGCCCACTGCACTCCAGGCTGGGTGACATAGTGAGACCCTGACTCAAAAAAAAAAAAAAAAAAAAGGCAATATCTGTGAAGTGCAATAAAACAAACACAATAAAATGAGGTATATCTGTAATACCTTTTTCTCACCCATTTCAAGGTCCATGACCAACACCCCTATAGCAAAAGACAAGAGAAAGACAACAAATGTATTTAATCAAACATTTATGTGACAGTGGAGCCTTCAGAAATGAAGACCCAAAGACCCAGGAAAAATTATTTTTATGCTTAGGTTCAATGAAGAATGGACAGCTGTGTAGAAATGTGGTTAGACAAAAAGGGTGTCATCTAATGGTGATACACGAAGGGGAAACCCAGGAAGGCTTGTGTGTTTAGATTCTTCTCGGCCTCTCCGTGTAGCACTCCTTCATCCAGGTATAGGGCAGAACACCTGTCATGTGAGGGTTCTCAGGGGACAAGGGAAGGTTCAGAGAGTGCCATTTCTAGGTTTCATGGCTTGCTTTAGGGATGAGAAGCTCGAGTTATTTATTTATTTTTTGAGTCGGAGTCTCACTCTGTCACCCAGGCTGGAGTGCAGTGGCACACTCACAGCCACCCCAGCATTGACTTGCTAGGCTCCGGTGATCCTTCTGCCTCAGCCTTACAAGTAGCCAGAACTACAGGCACAGGCTATCACACCAGGCTAATTTTTGATTTATTGTAGAGACAAGGTCTTGCCAAGTTGCCCAGGCTGGTCTCGAACCTGTGGGCTCAGGCAATCCACTCGCCTCAGCCCCCCCAAAGTGCTGAGATGATAGGCTGAGCCACCAAGCTCGGCTTAGAAATTTGAGTTATTATGACCTGCCTTAGGGAAGAAGAATTCTATTTTCTATAACCTGCTTTGTGGGAGAAATGGGGGAAGGAGGAAGGAGAGCGGGAGGAGGTGAGAGACAATGTCTTGCTTCTGAGGATCTTATAGTCTCCTTTAGTTCAAAATACTCAGCACGCCAAAGTGCCAAACCCTGGGGTGTCATGTCTGGGTCCAATAATATCCAGCAATAAAGGGATAATTAAGCAAATTATGTTGTAGCCATAAGACAGTATATTCTGAAGGCATTGAAAATTATATTTATGAAGAACCTTTAATTATTTGGTTAAAGACACATGATGCAACATATTAAGTGAAGAAGACACAAAATTTTATGTATAATAATTTCAACTAGCCGGGCTTGGTGGCTCAGCCTGTAATCCCGCGCTTTGGGAGGCTGAGGTGAGTGGATTGCCTGAACCCGCGGATTTGAGACCCATCTGGGCAACCTGGTGAGACCTCATCTCCACAATAAATCAAAAATTAGCCGGGCGTGGTAGTGAGCGCCTGCAGTTCCAGATACTTGGAAGGCTGAGGCAGAGGGATCGCCGGAGCCCAGCAGGTCGAGGCTGCGGTGGCCGGGAGCGGCCACTGCACTCCAGTCTGGGCGACAGAGTGATACTCCAAATTCAAAAACAAACAAACAAAAGAATGATAATAATTTCAACTATGTGTATAAGAAACAGCCTTAGAAAAAAGACACACCAAAATATTAACAAGTGTTATCTATTGGAGGAGAGAGCATGGGTGATTTTTAATTTTTATAGACCTAAAATTTTGTCTACAAAGGACATATACACTTCTACAACCAGAAAAAGAAGTTTTTTAAAAAAATCAAAGCCAATAGATATTTAATAAATTTAAAAACAAATTCAAATGCAACATAACATTTAAAAACTCAAGTCCATGCCTTAAACTTATGAGTAAGGAAAAGAACGATTCGGGGTGACTCCTGAACCCTCACTACTAGTCTGAGACGAATTTTTGAGTGGGTGAAGGTTGCCCCTAAGGTGAACCGCCTACTTTGCAGGATGCCTGGGAGTCACGGTCTGCCTGTCCCCCTTACATTTAATAATAAATAAATACAAAAATTCAAGTCCATAAGAGATTGAAAACCTAAATCATTTTCTACCATCTAGTAGAAATTGCCTAGTTTTTACAAGTCTGTCATTCACTAGGCATGAGACTTGGAACTGTTTAACTAATTACCAATTCTGGATCTCCCGTAATTTCAAAGACTTCTTCATATCGTGTAAGTCTGTACAGTTTAATTTTTAATTTATTTTTAAGGTGAAATTCCTTTATTCACTTGTTTCTGAACCTACTGCTCTGAAACTCAATGTATTTTTACCATTAATATATTTACTACTAACTTTTTTCACATTTCAAAATGAATTGGAAGCAGCAAAAGTTATTACCTACTTATTAATTTTGTCTCATTTTTAAAAACCTTTTTATTGTGGTAGACTACAGAGAACATAAAATTTACCATTTTAACTATTTTTAAGAATGTGGTTCAGTGGCATTGGACGCATTCACATTGTTGTGACTCACCACCACCTAGTCCTAGAACTGTTTTATCTTCACCAACTGAAACTCCTGTTAAACAATAACTCCCCATCCCCCACATCCTCAGCCCCTGGAAATCACCATTCTACTTGCTGTCTCTGACTTTGTCTTAGACACCTCACATTTGTTCACTTTTAGGCCCTAAGTAAATCTCTTCTCTGTCTTGACTGAGAGCTCTACCAGGAAGAGCCAATTTTAAAAAGTTCAAATGTTTTAAAAATTGAGGTGACATTTACATACAATAAAATGCACACAGATATTTTTAAAATACAAATTTTAATCTAACTTATATAAATACATATGTGATAGAGTATTATCAGCATGACTATAAAGTCATGAGACTCACATGCCATTTTGTTTTGAAGTCCTAAGTGAAATAGAAGAATATAAAACTATATGCTATGATTCTACTATGTTAAAAGAATGTCTTTGTGTTGGGCATGATGAGTCAGCCTGTGATTCCAGCATTTAGGGAAGCTGAGGCAAGAGGATTTCTTGAGACTAGGAGTGTGAGACCAGCCTGGGCAACTTGGTGACAGCTTGTCACTAATCAAAATACTAGTTGGGTGTGGTGACACACACCTGTAGTCCCAGCTCCCTGGAAGGCTGAGGTGGAAGAATTGCCTGAACTCAACTGGTCGAGGTTGTGGTAGCCTTGATGGTACCATTGCATTTCAACCTGGGTGACAGAGTAGGATTCTGACTCAAAAAAAAAAAAAAAAAAAAATGTTTGTATGGAACAGGACTGGAAAGGAAGACCATGGAAAATAAAAACAGTTTGCTTGCTAGAGTGGTATAATTTTTGATATAAGATTCTTTAAAAATTGTCAATAATGTTATTAAGTTGGAGAACAGATCACTTTTTATTGTAAAAGGATAGCAGAGAATAAGTGTGGAAATCACAGATTAGTAGTTTAGGGAAGGGGTTGATAGTAGCTTGTATTTCAATATTCCTAGAAAATCAGCTTATGTGAAAACTTTTCCCAAGCCTGCCCAGTGTTAATCTTGAAAGCATATTTTTTCCTCCCAGAAAGTAAACACAGAAATCATTCAGTACTTCTAGAAAGAGGCCAACCCATCAAATGACCACTATATTTTTACACATTATGTACATGTTCCTCTATTACCTTTCCCAGAAACAAAAGCAAATATCAATAGTTTGCTCTTATCAATTCATAAGTCTTTATTTCCATCACAGTGTGTTCCCACTGATTACACACAGGAATAAAAATAGAAAACTCTGAGATGGTGCTTTTGCCAGTTGCACAGATGACTTTCTGAACAAGGAAGTTTTATATGGGTGGATGGGTACAAGGGCTTGGCTTGAAACGTTAAAAACGCAAGAAAAGACAGCAGAATCCATTTCTTACTGGCGTAGAGCCCAGGTTGTCCTGCTTATCTGAAAGTAAGTTCGGATCCTAAAAATTCTGAATACTTGCTGTCAGCCTCCTGCACGCAGGCCAAGTTTCCCAGGGAATGTCAGCTAGAGCCCTGGCAGAGGCAAGGGACCGGGCAGACACCAGCAAACACCACCTCACCATGCAGCTATTTTGATATCCTCACAGCAGCCCACTGAAGTGCTGATAATGGCTTGGGTCAATTGGGCAAACACTCTTTAGATACCTTCTTTGTGCCAGGCACAGTGTTCACGGAGAGCAAACAGAGCCACGGAGGGGTAGGAAGAGCAGTGGGGGTTGGGCTTGGTGGCTCAGCCTGTAATACCAGCACTTTGGGAGGCCGGGGCGAGTGGACTGCCTGAGCCCGCGGGTTCGAGACTAGCCCGGGAAACTTGGCGAGACCTCATCTCCATAGTCTCTACAATAAATCAAAAATTAGCAGGGTGTGGTAACGTGACTGTCGTTCGGCTACTTGGAAGGCTGAGGCGGAAGGATGACCAGAGCCCGGCAGGTCGACGCTGGGGTGGCCGGGAGCGTGTCACTGCACTCCAGCCTGGGTGACAAGAGTGACACTCCAACTCAAAAAAAAAAGAAGCACAGTGGGAAGCCAGCTATGGAGTGTGTAAAGAGACCCACGCTCCCTCTCCTCAACACCTTCCGAAGCCCTATGCAGGGCAAGAAACATCCAGGTGGGACGGCTCAGGCCAGCCTCATGTCTCCTCCTGTGCCTTGGTCTGTTGCAGGGAGGCAGAAGCCCAGAGGACTTTCCCAGCGCACAGCCCTGTTTGGCACTGGGCCCGGGGTCCGTTGAGCAAGGGAGATCGGCGGTGCGGAGGTCAGCACTTTTCCTTCTTTAAGTTTGTTTGGTTTTTTTGAAACAATGTTTATGTATACCAATCGACCAGTTGAAAAAAGAAAAGCATATACTAAGTTCCATACATCTACCATCAGCTTCATCAAATCTTAGCATGTTCCCATAATTGTTTTAGACTTTCAAAAAAGAAACAAAGTTCTAACACTGTTGAAACCCTTTATGAACCTCTTCCCAAACCCATTTCCTTCCCTCTCTCCCCATGGGTAACCATTATTCTGAATGTGGTGCTTATCATTCGCAAGCATGTGTTTCTGCTATGACTATTTCTATACATTTAGGTATCCACAGAAATATTGTTTTGTTTTGCTGTTTTTGAAAGGTATACATTTATATAAGCAAAATTATACTGTTATGTATTTCTTAGAGACGTTTTTCTTCACGAGGTAGTGTTTTTTATTCAATAACAATTCATGCAACTGTAGTTCATAAATACTCCACTATTTATCCATTTTGCTATAGTTCATGAATATCCCACAATTTATCTCCAATATATACATAGTTTGCTTCTAATTGTTTGTTTGTTTGTTATTAAAAACAGTACTTTAGGCCAACTGCGGTGGCTCATACCTGTAATCCCAACACTTTGGGAAACTGAGGTGAGAGGATTGCTTGAGCCCAGGAGTTTGAGACCAGCCTAGGCAACATAATGAGGCCTCATCTCTAAAAAAAAAAAAAATCAAAAAATTAACCAGGTGTGGTGGTATGCACCCGAAGTCACTGTACTCAGGAGGCTGAGGCAGAAGGATCGCCTGAGCCCAGGAGTTGGAGACTGCAGTGAGCTGTGATCATGCCACTGCACTCACTCCAGCCTGGGTGACAGAGTGAGATCATGACTCAAACAACTAGAACACTATAAGATAATTTCCCATATCTCTTGGCACACAAACACAAGAGTTTCTTCTTTTTTCCACAGAGATTTGTCATCTATCAGGTTTCCATTTAACCGTAGGTCAGTTTCTGGTCTCTGTAGTCTGCCAACTGTCTATTTGTCTATATTTGTCTATCCCTGTGCTCACACTATGTTTTCTTAATTACTGTGGGTTTATGATTAGGGTGACAATGTTTTGCATTTACTGTGGTCTAGTCACCATCCATTTTAGCATTTGTCTCATTTGCCATTTTTTTGTTAGCCACATCTTACCATTCATAGTTGTATTATAATGTGCTGGAATGAGCTTGGTAAACCTCCACTTTGTACTTTAGCTTGTGCCCTGTCTGTCGTGTGTGAGACACATATGCTGCAAACAGAGTTCTCATTGTGACACAGGGTTAAAATTGGAATCTAATCAGCAATGATCTATATCCTTGACCCCCACCCCTTTCAAAGGCAAGGTAACTACTCATTCCCTTTCAAAGACTGCCTGCTGAACACTTGCAAAAGAAGGCAAGTAGGGTGAACTCTTTATCATTTTGAGTGGTGGTGGGAGAAGCATTAGATGTGGCTGCTCCTGATGACTATTTGGTATCCAAGATCATAGGGCCAGGCCGCGAGGCCACAGGGTCAGTGGGAAACATGGGAAATTCTAGGTTGGATTATGTAAACTGTGCTCAGGAAATAGAGGCAGTCCTGTGATGAAGTAAATAGAAAGTAGACTGAAGTCCTGTTACAGGGGTTTAGTATTTGTTGCATGATGAAAATCTACTGTTCTTTATGTATGTTATTGTTTGCCTACACTTTTAGATTGTGTAATAAATCCTTTGGCAAAAAAATGAGCTCAAAGAAAGTACAGGTTTAATTTAAAAGTACATAACTTTAATTTCTCAAAATATATCATGAATATATGGTGTTTTGTGTGTCAACATGTGCCACCTCATGGCACATGTGTTAATGTGACCACATGAGTATCAGAAGCTAAGCCTACTGCAGAAGCACAGCATCTCGTTTAACAAGTAAAAGTTAAAAACAGTATAAGAAGACTGTACCTGAAGACTGTGACTTTCCATGTGCAGAAGGTGAGTCTTACATCTCACTCAGTGAAACATGACTTCACTGAGATCAAATGACTGTTCTAATTTCATTTTTCTCATTATACACACATATGTATGTGCATATAAACACATTTCTATATATGTCTCACTATATACATAGAGAAAGAGAGAGAAATATTGGAAGAATATGTATCAAGAGTGATTGTCTTGGTTAGGCATGGAGGCTCAGTCTGTAATCCCAGCAATTTGGGAGGCCAAAGCGAGAGGACTGCCTTAATCCCGGGGGTTCAAGACCAGTCCGGGCAACTTGGTGAGACCTCGTCTCTACAATAAATTACACAAATTAGCCAGGTGTACTGGCGTGCATCTGTAATTCCAGCTACTTGGGAGGCTGAAGCGGAAGGATCGCCTGAGCCCAGCAGGTCGAGGCTGTGGTGGCTGTGAGTGTGCCACTATACTCCAGCCTGGGTGACAGAGTGAGACTCCAAATAAAAAAAAAAAGAGTGATTGTCTCTAGGTGAGGGATATTTATTATCATACTTTACGTTCATTTTGCTTGCCTATATTTTCTGACTTATTCCTTATACTTCTGTAACTTCTGTAAAAATAGAAAACATTTTCCCTTTGAGGAAGAAATGACTGAATTCACAATCTGAAGTAAACTATCTAGAGTTTATTAAACATTAAACATGAACTTACAAGCCCAACCATGCCTTGTGTCACTGGCCCCAGTTAAATGCTTCCTGGCTGCACACTCTATGCCTTGTGCTTTTCTAGTTCCCTCCTCCTCTGCCTGAGAGTTCCGACAAGGTACAGACGTAGGCTAAGACATGAGACAAGCAGGGCCTTGAAAAGCACCTGTGCATTCTGCTTGCTCACGAGTGCATCTCTGCCTCAGCATGAGAACTTACCCAGGCGAGCACACCGGAGAGGTTAAAGGCAGTAGAGAAAAGCAGAGACATGAGGTCAACCCTCAATGTGTGAGAGCCCAGCCAAGATCAACAGCTGATTGCAGAAGCTTGAGCAAGTCGGTCAAGATCAGAACAACGGCTCAGCTGCCATACACTCCAGAGCAGTAAGAATGAGTCTCCAGGTGCTTTGTTATCTGCATTATTGGGTCAATAGATAACTGATGAAGCAAAAAGAAGGTGGGAGGATCACTTGAGCCCAGCCTAGGCAACATAGTGAGCCCTCATCTCTACAACAACAACAACAGCAGCCACAAAAGAATAGACTATATGCTGTGTGGAGAGGAGGAGAAAAGGAAAAGATGAGACAAAAAAGACAGGAGCTTACATAAATGTTGCACGGTCTCCCCATCCATCACGTCACAGAATATCCTGTCCAGTTCTCTACAGAAAGGCCACAGTACTTTGTACATTAGACTGCATCTCAGTTTGTAACACTGTTATGAGACTTTTATTTTTCTTTCTTCTTTTCATTATCTTTATTGTGGTATTCACAAACCAGTTCACCCATTGAAAGTGTACTATTCAATCTTTTTAAATATATTCACAGAGTTGTGCAACTATCACCACAATCTATTTTAGAATATTTGCTTCACCTCCAGAAGAAGTCCTGTGCCATCCTCTCCATTTTCTCCCAACTCTCTCTGTGACCTCAACCCTAGGCAACCACTAATCTACTTTCTTTCTCTGTAGATGTGCTTATTCTTGATATTTCATGTACATTGAATTACATGTAGTTTTTGTGACTGGCTTTTTTTCACTTAGAATAATGCTTTAAATGTTCATCCATGTTGCAACATGCATCAGCGTTTCATTCCTTTTTATGGCTGGATAATATTCCATTGTATGGATAGAACACATTTTCCCAATCATCAGTTGATGGACATTTGGACTGTTTCTACCGTTTGGCTATTATGAATAATACTGCTATGAACATCTCTGTCCAACTTTTTCTGTAGACATATGCTTCCATTTCTCTTGGGTGTATAACTAGGTGTGAAATTGCTGAGTTATAGGGTAACGCTGTGCTTAACCTTTTGAGAAACTGTCAGACTGTTTTCCACCAGTTGTGCATTTTACATTCCTATCAGCTGTGTGTGAAGGTCCCAATTTCTTCACATCCTTGTCAACACTTGCTGTTATCTGTTTTTAAAATTATAATCATCCTAATGGAGGTGAAGTAGTATCTCATTTTATTTTTAATTTGCATTTCAAGAATAATTCATGACGTTTAGCATCTTTTCATGTGTTTATTACCTTCCTTGCAGAAATGTAAATTAAGATCCTTTATGCATTTTAATTTAGGCTATTTACTGCTTTTGACTGAGGAGTTATAAGAGTTCTTTATATATTCTGGGTACAGATCTCTTGTCAGATACACGGTTTGCACATATTTTCAGCCATTCAGTGGACTTTTTATACTCGTAAGTATCTTTTGAAGAGTTCTTTTTTTTTTTTTTTTTTTTTTTTGAGTTGGAGTCTCACTCTGTCGCTCAGACTGGAGTGCAGTGGCCGCTCCTGGCCACCGCAGCCTCGACCTGCTGGGCTCCGGCGATCCTTCCGCCTCCGCCTTCCAAGGAGCTGGAACTACAGGCGCGTGCTACCACGCCCGGCTAATTTTTTGATTTATTGTAGAGATGAGGTCTCGCCAAGTGGCCCAGGCGGGTCTTGAACCCGCGGGCTCAGGCAATCCACTCACCTCAGGAGTTCTTTTTTTTAAAGGAGGATTTATTGAGAGGACAGAAAAGTTCCCACAGTGGGAGGGGACCCAAAAGGGTTGCCTTGAAGAGTTCTTAATTTTGATGAAATCCAACTAATTTTTTTTATCACTTCTACAAAGTCTTTCTCTGACCCTCTTTCTTTCTTTCTTTTTCTTTCTTTCTTGACAGAGGCTCACTCTGTCACCTAGCCTGGAGTGCAGTGGTGCAATCATAGCTCACTGTAACCTTGAGCTCAAGCAATCCTCCTACCTCAGCCTCCTGAGTATCTATCTGGAGCTACAGGTACACACCAATATGCCCACTAATTTTTTTTTTTTTTAATTATGTAGCGATGGGATCTCACTTTGTTGCCCAAGCTGATCTCCAACTCCTGGTTCCAAGCAATCCTCCTACCTTGGTCTCTCAAAGAGTCTTCTTTTCTCTTTAAATAATAGTTTCTTGCATCCCATATCTTCCTCTGAGTTTGATTTTATTTTCTTTCTGAAATACAACTTTTAGTAGCTCTTTTAGGGAAGGTAAATGAGTATACATATTCTCAGACTTTTTTTTAGCCTGTTTGACTCTTCCTTTATTTCATCTTATACTTGAAGTATGCTTAGCTGGGTACACAATTCTGGGCTTATCTTTGTATCTTCTTTCCCACTTTGAAGATTCTTTTTATTGTTCTCTGGCTGTATTGTGGTCATGAAAAGTCTTCTGTCTAATTGCTGTTTCTCTGTGAGTAATCCATACTTCTTCTTTGAGTTCTTAAACCCTTCTCTATATCTTTGTTACTAAATGTAGCTATATGTGTATTTACTTTCATTTGTACTTTTCAGGACTCATTGTGCTTCTGAAATCTGAAGAGTTACATCTTGTTTTTTCAGTCCTACAAATTCTCAGCCATTATTGTTTTAAATGTTGCCTCTCCCCCACTCTCCTCATTTTTCTTTTTTGAGTTGAAGTCTCCATCACCCAAGATGGAGTTTAGTGGCACACTCATGGCCACCCCAACATCGAGCTGCCGGGCTCAGGTGATCCTTCCACCTCAGTCTTCCAAGTAGCTGGAACTACAGGCCCGCACTACCATGCTTGGCTAATTTTTTCATTTATTGTAGAGATGCGATCTCAACAAGTTGCCCAGGCTAGTCTCGAACTCCTGGACTCAGGCAATCTTCTCTCTTCAGCTTCCCAAATTGCTGGGATTACAGGCTTGTGCCACCGTGCCTGGCTAACTCCCCTCTTTTACAAGCATATTTCTGTCTTCCATGTCTCAACTTTTCATTTATATTTTCTGTTTCTTTATCTCTCTTTTTTTTTTCCTGCTTTCTGGAAATAGCCTCAGATTTATCTTTTAGTTAATTGGCTCTTTCTCTTCAATTGTGTCTTATCTGCTATTTAGCCATTTGCTTTACATTTCAATGATTGTGTCTTTCATTTCTAAAATTTCTCTTTGGTATTTCTCCAAATCTACCTGTTGTTTCTTCGTGTAATCTTTCTCTTAATCTTAGGAATCTGATTTCTTCTTTCATTTGTAATTATTTTAAACAATACTCATTTTATATTGTCTTCTAACATTTCCAGATTTTAGAGCTCACGTCCTCTTGTTTTTTTCTCCTGAGCTCATAGATGATTTCTTTCTTGTGTTTTATGTTCTTTTATTATAAACTCCTTTTTACCTGGAATTTGTTTTAATCCATGAGAACCAAAGTGACCTTGGTTGAAGGAGCATCCAGAGTTGTTTTGTATTTGTTCCTGCAGGTGCCTCAGGGTTTTCCTTTGGCCCAGAACCAATTTTTATGTTACCTTGTTAACTTAGGGATTTCTGACAAGGAGATTATAAAAATGCCAAAGCAATGTGGAAAGCAGGCCTGGGTTTTCAATGACTCAGTGAATATTTTTTTCCTTATTATATATTCTGGGAAATGCAAATCAAAACCACAATGAGATACCATCTCACA